>CAJDSM010101502.1:0-11590 GCA_903981925.1 Ostrea lurida
CAACCTACTATTTCAAGTGAAATTTTGACATCCAGTGCTATCATGATCCCACAGAAATTAAAATTGCCTTGAAGCATTTTTTCCGGCTAACAACGGCAGATTATTCAAAGTATATGCCTAGAGTAGCCCTGAGATCAAGAAAGGACGATTTTCCAAACCATCCCCAGTGTTCACCAAGGTTCGTCGGACCATCAGACAAGTCCGGCAAGACAATTTTTGTGTGGTCCCGTATGAACAGCATTAAACAATGGGCAGAAGGCAAACGAGAATGTTCCAGTATGGCAGTGAGTATTGATAGCTCACCTCAATTTTAGAATTCTGAAGCGAGGATCTATGAACAAAGGTTATACTATTGCTTGGCACGACGAGAGGATCATTAATAGTAGATCGTAGTAAGATTGAAAGAGCGAGAACCGCTCACACACTGTCAAGGATAGTAAATAATTTCGTCTCAGAAAGCTATGAGATTGTAATTGTAATGTGAGCCTAAATTGCGTGACTGGCGTAGTCTACAGGTTGGGGGTATATTAGCTCGAGTATTTATATGACAATATGCAGTGCCCGATGAGTGTGTCCTTCTCCACTGCTTTGCTCCTCCTGGGCCGGCGTAGAAACCACTAATATATGAGCACGCACGGTATCATGTTCGTGATGTGTGAGAGAGGCATTTATGGTAAGAGTAGAGTTGAGTCTGAGTTTATTTGGAAAGCGCGAGAGAGACGAGCGATTATCCCTGTAAGGAGAGTGGAGGATACTCGACAGGAATATGGGAATCGATCCAATGATAGGATTCTCTTTTTATATCTTTATTTGTATATGTTGTTTAACACACGCGTTAAAGGGCACCTCGATTTTGAATTGAGATCTGGGATCCGAAGAGAGCGCTCTGAACAAACCTGGGAAGGTGAGACAGACTTGAATTCTTATTCAGTCATGTCCTAAGGGAAGCTTAATATGGTTGTTCTTCTCTCTCTATATATGCAGCACATGGACTATGATTTAAACAGGATAATGCGTGTTTTATTGGAAACATGATTAACAGAGACGGGTTGTTTTTTCTCAATACGATTATATATTACAAAATAATAAATAATTTCACTAAGATCACATTGACTATCTTGTGTTGGTAAATTATGAACCGTTCGGCAAGGGAATTGTGCCATGATTATCTCAAAATTGTAAATCGATTACATAATCGATTACTTGGAGGGTTTTTGTGTCATCGTTATTAATCGATTAACAGTCATTTTCTCACGTATATGATTACGAAGTCGATTTCTGTACGAGATACTAAATCGATTAATAATCCGATTACTTTGACGAAAATACAATGTTGATGTTTAGATTTAATTTTTTGAACCAAATAATCTCGTTTGTAAATATCTCAAATCTCCTGCATGGTCAACATAGAAAAAGTAACAATTAATCATCAGGAGTTTTTTGAAAGTTTTCACTCATTCAATTGCATCTGTCAGGAAGAGAGATTCTTCAGCAATGCTGAAAATCTTCAAATGGAAGTGAAAGAGGCTGTGGATAATAGTCCTATATGGTATACAAGAACTGCATATGCTGTCCTTTTTAATTAGCACTCCAATGGTGACCGAACGAGATAGTGAATTTTTCCTAGAACTTGGTTTCAATACTGATTCAAAAACTCCACTATATGCTGAAAGTTACCATTCAAGTATATTTGTTTAACCAAGTATGTATATATCTACACCTATTGGATATGTATATACTAATCCTTAAAGGCTTTCAAGTGCTTATTATGAAAATAAGGGCCTTTTTTAGGGTCAAAAATTCTTTTAAAAAAAAGGGCTTATATTTAAAGGAGTATTTAGGATTTATGAGCAAACAAGTTAAGGGGTAAGAACATTCCAAATAATACAAAAGGAGATCCACAGTAGTCAAGTTAAAAGGTATCACTAGGTGCTAAGGCTGTGGAAGATTCATGTATTTAGAAACTTTATTGAATTTCTTAAACAAACTGCTCATCTGAAAAGTGTCTGTAACCGGATGAACGGCACTATTACTTTATTAGCATGCACATTCAAGCACGCATATGACCACTTTGGACCTGTCCTAATTGAATTAAAACTCAAGCTGCAAAATTAATCTTTTGGTACACTTTCATTTCCTGCGTGTTCCTAAAATAATGCAGCTTATATTTTACATTAGTCATATTGTATACGCTGTTTTGTCGCTGTCCATTCTTGGGGCCGATCAGATCAGCTAATCAATGAAAATTACAATTTTGGTAGATGAACCTTCCTGCTCTACATTTATGCAGTTTTATAATTTTTTTCATAATGAATAAGTGCTTGTAGTAAGCAGAAAAGTTTGACAAAAATTCATGTAATTTTTTGAAACTTTTGCTCAGGTCCAGGAATCCCCTGAAAATGTATAATCTATGCACCCTTGGTCCACCGACAGGCTATCATACCAAATTGCGGAAGAAACTGAATATGGAACTTCTCAAGGAAGTAAAAATAGTTCCAATCCACGGACAATTTAAACACCACTGAACGCATTTTGGCTCCAACTGTTACCAAAACCCTACCTTGGATCATCAATGATAACATCAACCTTGCTCTTTCTGAAAACATTTATTCAGTTTCAATTTAGTAATTATTTGTTTTACGACTAAAAACACTATATATCAAGCTTTAGCCCTGCACTGGGGTCAGGCCTCTACCCCAAAGATCACTTAAATTGGTAGCTGCAGAACTGTAGGCGTTATGTGGTTTTTATATTTTTGACAGTCAAAATATATAAAAAGCCTAACGCTGACAGTTCTGTAGCTTACTTAATTTGTGTAGAGTTGACAGATTTCTTTTCTTTGCTTAAACTTAGTGGAAACTTTTGGACTAAACAAGGTTCATTGTGTACCGCGGAGCGCCCAGGCCCATGGTCCTGGAATCCACAATTATGTTGACCCTTGTCCAATGCTTCATTCTGAATTATGAAATGAATTGAGCAGAAATGTCACCATATTACCGAGATATGTACCCACGACGTTTACAAAATGTCTGATACGTTATGGGCATTTTCTTCGCCAAGCACCTGCATTATTACTTATAACTAACGGTGAGACTTTGGCCCTTATAAGTCTGATACAGACAAACCGCCTATTTTAAGTCTGTTGTAAATCGATGTCGAGCATACGCAGAGGAGGCGTTTTTAAGAAGAGAGTATGCGTGTAAGGGCACTATCGATCGAGAGTGAGAGAGCGACCTTGACATTATATGATATTGTGTATCTATATATCATCTTACTCTGCGATAGATATATTATGAAGACTCTAAAGAGAGTAATAGAGCGTTGTTTTGAAAGCTCTACATAGATATAGTCTACTGTAAACACCAAATGGTCGATGCGTACGCACGGAGAGAATTTTTCCTTACGAAATAGCGAAGAGCGGTTGCCCCCATCTGACGTCCACAAATAGGGTGCAAGAGATCTCTCGAAACTTGTCCAATTGATCCCCGAGTCTCTTTCCCTACCTGAGCGCTCATAACTCTTTATATATATGTGTGGTATAGAAATGTAAACTCGCTCACTCAGAATGCTCACCACACTGGATTGAGAACCAATCCGGCAAATGAGAGAAGACCAATCATGACACCGAGATCGCCTGGCGCGAGCGAACTCTCGCGCTGCGTAATCGTCCATGTATCATGCAAGCGATTGATCTATCAATCGGCCATGCGAGGCCAAAAGGGTTATACGGCACGGACCGACACTAAAATTACGGGAGCGGAGAGAGCGGACTAGATTAGCAATAATAAATGGAGCCTCACAGAATACGTCCCTATTGCTCGGGAACTAACGATCAATCAATTAGAAATGATGGGAGCACCGCCCTGTTCAAAACAAATCACTATCCTGAAAGCTGATAACTAGAGAACTTGATGTGATTATCTGTTCAACTATTCTTCAACTGGCAAGAATTGCTTTATAGTTGAAAGAGAGACAGCTGTAAAGCATATGTAGGAAAGTTAGATTTTCAAATAGAAACAGGAGGCCCAGTGGGGCCACGATCGGCTCATCGGAAGGTCTGGAGTGACCGTCTGGGCCGCTGGCGGGGACGTCTCTGAGGTCGAGGGAAAGCTGTTAAGGGTATAATGCTTGTCGCGTTGTTGTGGTGTTTGAGGAAGACGTTTTAAGATAGTAAGAGTGTATGCGAGAATGTATGAAAAGCTGTTGATTCGGGCCATGAATAATGGTGGGCCTCGACCAGTAGGCCCCTTGGTGGGGGTCAGGATGTTGGTAACAGCGGAACTCTGAATCTCCACTGATAGTCAGGAGAAGACTCGATATGAAAGTCCTCAGCGGTTGTCCTGTTGTCCGAGGTAGGATTCTGGTGAGGAAGGGCAAGAGTATTAAAGAATTTTCCCCTGATAATTTATCAGGACTGTAAACGTTTGATTCCCATCTCTTGTGGCCGCGGTGGCATGCGTAGAAGCCCGGGGGCCAATATTTGAGAAACAAGTTGATCGTGACCTCTGATGAATCGAGGAAGCTTCCATATAAATTTCGACAGGCTGCGACTGGGCCCAGTGGTGTTGAGAAGCGCGAAGATTATTAAAGATTTTTCGCTTAGATCATATGCGTTAGCAGACTTTGATGTCGCCCCTCTTGGGGCGCATCGTACCCCAATGGGGTCCGATTATGTTATGCTGTAACAAACTATAAGATCTCCTTATATCAGTATGTCTCTAGCCATAACTTCTTCGAGCTTTTCCTGGCCCAGTTGGTTCATATTGTGAAACAAGATAAAATTCTTTGAGGAAGATTTGTTTCTTATGCTATTATACAGTCGAATATTGTAAATACTTTTGATGCGCGTCTAAGTTGGGCCTTCCATCGTAGCCCACCCTGGAAGTCATCGATACTTAGGAGACCAAACTATCCACACGTCTCCTCATACTAAGCGCGCAACAGTAAGATTTTCAGCTTTCCTGGCCCAGATTTTCTTGAGAGAACGAACTACGGATAAAGATTTTCCCTAAAACATGTTGATCTCCCATATGTGGCTCCATCGTACCCCCGTGGGTCATTGACCTTTGAACGATATACTAATGAAGCGCGTCTCATATTCAGACCGGAAGCTGGCGGCATATAGCAATTTTCAGCTTTCCTGGCCCACCATGTGTGTCTTGTCTGGAAAGAGGATGTTAAATCTGACATCTCACTTCTCTAATTTTGCATTTTCCCGTGATTATCTCCCTTTGAATAGGGAAGCCTGGTCTTCATTTGAACAATACTGAAAGCCCCTTTAACCAAGGATGATGTGTACCAAGTTTGGTGTTAAAATTGCGCTCAGCGGTTCCTTTGAAAGAAGTCGTAAAAATGTGAAAAATTAACGGACAGGACACGGACAGCACACGGACAGACGACGGACCAAAGGCGATCAGAATAGCTCACTTGAACCTCTTCGGTTCAGGGAGCTAAAATAAAGGGTTATTAGGATTTTTGGGAGCTTTAATAAGGAAAATAAGGGCCTCTGACAAAAAATAAGGAAATTTAAGAAAATAAGGGCCCGCTGAATTGCCTGTCCTTAGCCTATATTAAATTTTGATGAACAAGTCACCACACTGATTTCACGAATTCAAACAGCCCTTGCAACAGGAACTATATTTCCTCACTTAACAAATGACAATATTTCAAATAGAGTAAAATTGAATGTAATGAAAAAGTAATTATATTACTCCACCAAAATTAAGCTGTAATCAATTAAATTAACCGATTACTAAGTAAATTGAAAATAGCTTCCAATTACAGATTACTGTTAATTCCTTGAAAAAAAGTTAATGCCTTACTAATCGGCTTACGATTACTGCGATTACGATTACCCCATGCCTGCCGTCCGGTAAATATTCTGACCACATCAGACCGAATGTACAGTGAAGTTCTGAGGACCTTGGCGAACACTGCTTTACTACTAAGTACAGGTACAACTGCGTAAATTGTAACACTCAGATGAAGCGAGGCCCAGAAAGATCTGTTCAGGTCAACATTTTCATCTGAAGTTCCCGACATGATCTTGCAGTGTTTTGTGCCCGTACAATCTAATCACATGAGGTGATAAGGAAGAAGGTTTTTAATTGAATTACTTTTAATTTCATTTCAAAGATTCTGTGATGTGTTCATCTGCTGAACGTCAACAGAAACATGCTTTACTGTGGTTAGCTGTCATTGTCACTGATTGTTGTGTTTTATCATAAACGTATATCACTTGAGGGAGTTAGTCTAAGATTCCGTTCCCTGAAGCCAGGACTATGTTCCCAGGTGGCGTTATGCCGAGGGAAAATAATCCCTGGCTCAATATCACTCCCCAGTGATATTACGCTTAATTTTATAATAGCGATCAATTGAAAAATATGAAAAAAAATTCACAACAAAACAGTTCATTTCCATACGTTAGCTGTCCGTCAACTCTATTGAATACTGTTTCTCTGAATGCAGTGTAAGTATTTCAAACACAAAACTCACGATATTTAAAGACGATTTCATTTGGTCTTTACACTATTCAACAAACTAATACAGTTTTAGATTTCCAATTCACTTTAAAGTTGTAGGTAAAAATCCATAAAATTGCCGTTGAAAAGTTCGTCTGCTGTGTTTACTAACTAGACGTTTACAAAGCATCTGTGTCGAACAATGCATTGTGACAGTAACCAATACGTTAGCTGTAATACTGTGACGTTAGTTCCATGGCAACGGTTGACTGAAAACTATAGCAACGATTTCGGGTCTTTTTGTGTGATTAAAAAAGAAAAGATCGTCTAAGATTAAGTACGATGTAGACCGGTCGAATATAGTTCTCAAAGCCAGGGATAGTATCGTCAATGATGATACTAACCCTGGGGGATTAGTCGCGCACGCAATTTTCCAAGGCGAATATCTAGCCGAAAATGTCTAACAGCGCACCGTACTTTATATAGTTTGAAAAATCATAAAGAGGTAAAAATAATCTATAATAAGCTTCGGTACTTTATGTAAGCGCCTTAAGAGTATTTTTTCTTTTAATTACGTGAGGGCGCTATATAAATGGTGCATACATTATAATACGATAAACTGTACAAGAAGCAGGATGTATAGGTCATGATTGTGATTCTCGACTTTCACTTGATTTTTTACTTTAAACGGGGAATGCAGGTAAATAACCTTCTCTGAGAGCGCTTCTTCTCTCCTCTCCTCCACTCGGGGGCGATCCCCTTCCATTCCGCAGTCGAGCCTCTTTGTCAGTTTCAGATCCTCAGTTCAATACATTGCTTCTTTGGGAGGACGTGTTGTAACTTCTCGCTAATGGGTACCACATGACACGATATGGTATCCTAGTGCCCTGGAGCTGTGGGATAGTACCTAGAAGAGCGCATGGACCATATATGCAAGGTGTAGAGCGAAGGATATGATTGTTGCGATGAATGTGAAGTCAGACGTAAAGTGTGCGAGTCAGACCATTAATGGAATAGGCGGCTCGGCTTCGCCACATCGGTGGTTCAGGAGCTCGGCGATGATCGCGTACGTTGACATAAATATGAAGTATCTTGTGTGTAAGGTCGTTCAACCGGTGTAAGCTATACCGTTGATTGATGAGTGAGTGTTGGATCACTAAAGTAAACCAATCATAGCTCAGAATAGACTGGAAGTTCAATTTTCTACGGGTTAAGGCCTTGTTGTTAAAAATAAGCTAAGCAACGGAGGGTAGATGTTCAAATTTAATTGTTTAGAAAATTCTTATTGTTATCCTTAGCTGCGTGAAGGTTGGTCAGCAATGCTTCAGTCTTGGGCGGAAATGCAAGTGTTATCCTGTTATGGAGTGAACCTGGCTTGGTATTGGGGACACACACCCTTGATAACTAAGCAGTCGGGAACTAGTATTAATGTGCAAATATTCAGACGCCAGAATAAATAAAAAGCAAGGGGAAAATATTTTGTAGTCGTGTTTATCGTAATTCGTGTAATTATAAATATAAGGGAGTCAAGTGGACTCTAATGTTGTTCAGGTGGAGCGAGTATTTTACCGAGTATACCAGACACTGAATTGAGGTCAGTGTTGTGTCGACGCGATGACTTGAGCACGGCGCTTTTGATTGTTTTAAGATATTATCATGAGCAGTGCTATGGCCGCGGATATGAGTTGAAGAAAAGCGTTAACTTGGACCCAGAACGCAAGGGGTTATAGTCTTGCTACTGAAGTATTAGTAATGCCCGAAAATTAAAGTAAATTCCTTAATGACAATTTCCATCGCGGATGGACATCGCGATTGGTGTTTGATCAGTGAGTTTAGAACATATGTCTGGCTGCTCGGCTGATGGTTAACGGGTACGTATACCGTGCATCCATGGGGGATCTGAGATTTGGCATAAGGAAATCTTGCTGCTGACCGTGTGGCAGAGAATTCATATCCTCATTCGAGGTCTATCGAGCATGATCCAAGATGCGGACAGTGGCTTCTCGTATCTATTCGACGCTATCTCTGCGCTACACAAGAAAACAGTACATACCGGCCGTGGGAGGGAGCTTTCCCCCGTTTTTGCCCGTCACTGTACCAGGATTGAGTATGAATTGCGGACATGATGGTAGAGGTGAGTTTCCCGTACCTGCAAGAACAACTTGGGATTCACTTATCCTTTTAAAGGCTGTCCTGTATATGGGACATGACTAACTGATCAGCGAACTCGCTCACATAAGTCCTAGCTAACTCATAACATTTCGCCTACTGAGCCCATGCGTTCTTGAAAGCCCTATCACTAAACTCATGCCTCCTCAAAAGTTATGGCCATTTGTTAAAGTTTTTCCTGGGGGTATAGAACGTACACAAGACAACTAAAAGAAAATTTCAGGCAGAAAACCTCTCCCCTACATTGATTTTTTATAATATCAGATCAGAGACTAACTAAGTGGATGTTTGTTTGTACGTGTCTTTGGTGTTTGTATATCGGCCTAGATATTTCAATGATGATGATACAGAGGCAAGTACACCGCAAGCTTACTGGTACGAAACATTAGACAAAGAATTTCCTGAAATCAGTGGATAACTGTCCATCGAGACATCAGTCGCCAACTGGCTGATGTCTAGCGGGTTCATATGTGTTGTCAGTGCCGCTTGGGGTCGAAGTATAACACCGGTAGACGTTGGCCAGGCACTTGTCTCGGTACTGGTCGTGCCAGGATTTCTTGCCTCAAGTCCTAACTCCAGCTCTCTCTCGTTCACTTTCTGTAGGTTCATTGCGTCTTATTCAGGTTAATTTGCTGTAGAAAGTACATGCACACTGGCGGAGGGTAAGACTTGAGTCAGGGCGTGGATGAACGTTGTGACGTGACGTTATACGTAGGTAGATCAGCCAATGAATCAAGAGTGTAGAAGCGAGATGGAGACTTCAGTTGATGCTACGTATAGCATTGTAAAACTGGATACGGACGGTGAGATGAAAAGCTAGGGTTGACTTATGAGGATGGCACTAGATGGAGAACGAGGTCGGGGTGACCGTCCCCGCCACTAATTGGAGCTAAATCGTGGAGAAAATCTAGAAAACTGGGGAAAGATACGTGTATATTGCAAGGAATCTGAATAGGCATAGGTAGTGAATGATGGATCTGAATATATGCGGTTGGGACAACTTCTGAAAGAGAGCGCTGCTTGCATGCTAACTCACTTAGACGATAAGCTACGTGACTTATGTCGTAAGCATATCCGAGTTGCACAAGTGACCAAGGGGCTGGTAGCGACATGTGATCTTAGTTGAGATTGTGTTCTGTGGGTTTTCGGGTGTTTGGAATTTACTTCAAGCGTATATTATAGACGCAAGAAAGTCAGGTTTAGATAGGGGTTATAGAGTCAGGGTTAGCGAACACTTCCCCCTTAAGTTGCGAATCAGTCGTCGACTGCTAGAAAAGCGCGTGGGATCTATGCGTAGATGAACGAGTCTCCAGCGATTGATAGGGAATATAGAACGTTAGAGCGGATGAATAATTAACGCTGGACACGATATCTATGGGGCCTCGCGTGTTCACACTGTGATAAAACATATGATGGAAGACGTCCGATACATCCCTAGATACGTCTCACTAGAAGTGATGATCCAAAAGTGGGCACCACGCTGAGCGCGAAATGATAAACCTTTGATCATAGAATTGATTGTAGAAACTTTAGAGAACGAGCTGATGAAAAACTGATGCTTCCGTGAATCAACAGTCTGCTAGGCGTCAAGAGTGCAGTGAGCACGGAGGCTTGAGAAGGGGCGGGGCGCGACGCTGGAAGTAACCCAATACACGCCTGAAGAACTATGCATGGAGTACAACTAGTTGTTGGTTTTGTTTAAACATATCTTTTGCAGGCAGCAGTATCGGAACACGAAGCAAACGGTATTGGTAGTTCTTCTTTTTTTTCACTATCGAAAGACAAATATTGTAAATTCCTCGGAGTGGGTTTTCGTCGCATTGAACGCGAGTGTTTGATAGCGTTTATTCTCCTCAGAGAAGGGATAATTGTGTTTATAGCAGATCCCTCTCGCGTAAAGGGTTGGGACGGGTGGTTACGCCACCTGTAAATAACTTCAGAACGTGACGAATGCCTGTTGCTACTCTATCATGTGAACGACGTAAGTCGTAGGCTAGCTGTGAGACTGGGAACACGTTTGCTGATACTGGTTGGTTTTGATACTTCTGTAGGAGGAATTCAACATAGGCGAGTATCGAATGCAGGCGTCTCTGGGAGGTAGTCGTGTTCAGCAACCGTGAGAACTTCAATGCACCTCCTTCATTTTAATGTATGAGGTGGATTTGTATATCTCGTATCTCGCCTCCGAAGATAGTCAACGTTAGTGTTTTCCGGAGGGGCCTCAGAATGGAAGCGATGGTGTCAGTAGAACGGTTGTGAGAGCTAAGAGTAAGCTTCCTTTGCTGTAGAAGCTACTTATTTGTAGGTGGGCCCTGTCACTTTCAACGCTGGTTAAACCACACTGAACATGTCATCGATCTAAGAGTGCGGCTTCTTGCCTGATAATGATTTCCGAAATTTCATTTCTCTTTGTAATAAAGGGAAGCCTGAGTACCAGCAGTAGTTCGATGCGTTACCGGTCCAATAGAGGAGTTAATACTAATGTTACAGCCAGCGGACTCAGATGACAACCTACAAGAATTAGGCAGATAAAGGTCGAAACATCGAGTTAGAAGTCGGCTGCTCCGGAATCCGATCTAGCTTCCTTACCACAGTAAGATAAATGGGAGTAAGGCTTATCAATATAGTATCGAACAAACGTCCAGTAAGAATTACCGTTAATGGATTGCATCGGAGTCGAGCGGCCTGAGTATCGTAATCCAATCTGTCTTCCACTTCGAGCGCAGCGTTAGTTCCGTAATGTCTGCTTTGCCACTTCGTAGCGACGTTTCCGTTGGAAGAAAATCGAATAAGTTTCAGCCAGTTAAAGTTAGAATCGTATTAAATCTTCTAGTAAAATAACAAAAAAGGTCGCGACGAGCCTCTTGTGGTTGGTAAATTTGCTAGTCCGGGGTCACGGAACCAGGGGCGTAAGCTAAGAGAATGAGTTGTTCAAGCGCAATTTAGGGGGCCGCCTTGGG
>CAJDSM010101516.1:0-19171 GCA_903981925.1 Ostrea lurida
TTAGATAATTTCCATTTCTTTTCAAACTGATTGGTACGATTTCCTACATTGTATGCATTAATTTAAATAAATTTAAATCCATTCAATGATACACAATTTAGTGAAATAGTTTTAAATACTTGCCAAAAAGACATACTATTTTTTTTGAATCACCAAGTTGGTTTTTGGGGTATGAATCAAGCACCAACTTACAGTCTAAAATATTAATATATAATTGTTTTAGGTTGAAATGTTAAACTGTTGACAATTTATGTTTTTATTTTCAAGAAAAAATTAATTTAAATACTTGGTTTATTAATTTTTTTTAATTTTGCACTCCTTTTTGTCTGTACGATATGAAATCAATGTGTGCAATAAATGTCATAATTGCTGTACTTTTTTCGGTGTACATTTCATTGTGATGTAAACAATTTAACTAACCTAGATGGCTGATTCCATGAACCGCTACTACTCCGCCAAGGATTGGCGAAAAAGTTTAAAAAACATAATAACAAGCAAACAAATACATTTTCTTAAAGAATGTAAATATAAGCAAATAAACTTCATGATTTTATTGAAAGATGTACATTGTAGTCTCATAACCACAACGGTAGGTGTGTGCAAACAAATTTCATTCGCGCTATTACGCGCGTTCAGTTATGAGACCTACATCTTTCAATAAATCATAATTCATTGCTTACAAGTCTACTTTACACGACCATCGTGCAAATAGCTATATAAACATATATTCACTGCGTACCTTAACCTTACCGGAGACCTAAATGTTCAACATTATCAACATAACAGTCGAGTGAATATAATTTTTTTTTTTTTTTTTTTTTTTTTTTTTTTTTTTTTTTTTTTTTTTTTTTTTTTTTTTAATTGTTGCTGAAAATATTAACATATATGACCGTCATGCATATAGACCAGTTGAAATATTATGACACGACGGTCATCGAATAGCTGTTCAACAGTAATTTAAGTGTACATGACTGTTGTGCATATAGACACTAACCGCGTACCGTTCCCACCTGATCCAGTTTCTCGTATTCTCTTCGCGACTTTCAAGGTACTTACCATTGATTCACATACGGCCATCTCGAATTGGAACCCCTTACATCCATATTTACTTCCTCTGTGACTTATAAATATGAAAGCAATCCCATTGCCAACACAAACCAACGGGGCTGCCAACCTGATTATCCACAAAAGGAAAAAAAGGAGGAAAAACATAATATCGGAACGAAAAATACAATGATATAGTGATCAGAAAACTTCTTTACAAATCTTTAATTCTGTCTTATCAAGACATATAATAGTAGATACAACCTTTTAACTCGTGCGTCAAAAGTTTCCTGTGCAAATAATTGGTCCATTTCACAACACACCCCCATATTGAGGAAATCAGTAGCGATACATCGCAGATACTACACGCGAGGACGAACAAGCATCGACAATGAAAGCTTTAAAACAGAGAATGTCATACTCAATTTCCTTGTTGTTTTTCAATAACTCTGACAATTCGTCAAGCTGAGACATCGGCACCGTCGGCCTTCACCCAAGCTTTGCCGTTGGCTCTCGTGGCAATCTATTTCGGTTTGTGAAGTAACAGTACCCAACAATTCGATCGTGAAATATTCAATACTCGTAATACTTTTTTCTAAAAATGCTAGTTGTCAGAGCTTCTTGGACGGTACATGTAGATTAAGAGGACATAATAGTTTGAAAAATACTAAGGGACTAATCACTTTTTATAATCGGGAAAAAATGGAAACAAGCAAAACTTGAACCTTTCTGTTTGCAAAGACTAGAAACAATATAATTTTAGCCTTTATAGTCTTTAAAAATTGGTGTATGAATTAAAATGGCAAATTTTTACTTTAAAAATTCTTGAAATCTGCTATAATATACAATACTAAACATATTTTTTGAAAACTTTATAAACAATATCATACCTAACCATAAGCCTCTACAACTAACGTTTGATTCTTTCATATTTTTTTCGGAACAGATCTTATTTTTGCGTCGTATTCATATTAATAACAAACAAAGCTCTGAAGAAGCTGTATTTCGACAAACAAAGGTAAAAAACAAAGGTAAAAAACAAAACAAAAAACTGTACACCTAGGACAAACAGCATAGAAAACAGTACAAGCATAATTCAATACACAGAACACAATTAACTTTGGACATTTAATTGTGAAAAACAAAGGGTGTGTGTGTGTGTGGTGGTGGTGTGTCGTGAATCAGTCATGAAATTGCGAATTAAAAAATTTGTTAAACGTAATCATAGCCCAAAAAACATATAATTATGTGACTGCTGACTAAGCTCATAATGAGAAATCGGCGATAGAAAATCATCAATCTCAACCAGCGGAGCACACGAGTCCTATACAAGCGTCAAAATGGTCGATTATTTGGTCACGACGTCGGTGACGTCGACAGAAACGTTTTATTGGACGTTGAAAAGAGTACCTGTCTCTTATGGTAATTTTAAAACTGACATCAAAACGACGTCATAGAGACGTCTTAATTTCGAACTAAAATATGGTTATGAGAATCCGACGTGATCTCAACGGTAATATAGACGTATGGTTGAACAGTTTTACTTTTGTATTTTTAAACGTGTTTAAAAGTCTGACGTTGACAGAACGTTTTTTGACGTTGAAGGGTACTGTCCTCTTAATGGTGCTTAACTGACATCAAAAAGACGTCAAAAGAACTCTTAATTTTGAATTAAGATATGGCTATGAAAATCCGAGTGATCTCACGTAATATAGCGTTGTTTTAAGCAGATTACTTTTGCATTTTTACGGTTTAAAGTCTGACGTTGAACAAGAACCGGTATTATTGACGTTTGAAGGGTAAATCTGTCTCTTATGGTAATTAACTGCATCAAAATGACGTCTTAATTTTGATTGAAATAGGTTATAAAAGAATCGCGCGAGTGAAATCTCAACGTTTAATAGACGTAACAGTTGTATGTTTTTGATAATTTACTTTTGCTTTTACGTGTCTTAAAGTCTGACGGTCGCAGAACGTTTTATTGACGTTGAAAGGGTACCTAGCTGTTTCTTATGGTGATTAAACTGACATCAAAAAAGACGTCAAGAGAACGTCTTGATTTGATTAAGATATGGTTATGTAAAATCCGGACGTGATTTTACGTAATACAGACGTATGTTTTGAACAGTTTACTTTTTTGTATTTTTTGCGTGTTTAAAGTCTGACGTTGAAATTCACGTCTTATAACTGTTTTTAAAAGTGTTTCTCAAACTCATTTTTGTTTTGTAAATCTAATGACAACCGAGAATGTATATCAACATGAAACCGATATGTAAATTATATGTAGGAAATGTGATTTTTGGGGCATTTCAAAACTGGATGTTTGAATACACATTATTTAGACTCTTCTTGTGACCATTTTTATTCCCTTACAACGTATACTTCCAAGATCCCCCTTAGATTCCTTTATTGGTGAATCTTTATAAGATAATAGTTTTGAAAACAACATCATGGACTTTTTCTTAAAATTTTTTCCAAGTAGATCCATCGACGTCAATAAAAACGTCTTTTTAATGTCGGGAATCTTCACTTCCCTCCCATATTTCGGAAGAAGTGCTTCATAGCATCAATATTGCATGAACAGCATTAAACATTTTATGTTTAAGTGATATTTTCATACACACATAAGTCTAAATGTGTATAGGCCTATGTCATTTTACATTGTTTAAGACGTGGGTTTTTAAAATTTGATCTTGCTCATTCACTTCGCTTTAAACGTCAATAGCAGTATACAGTTCAGTGAAAAGCGTGTGCGTGATAAAACGTTCCTTGGCGGGATTTTGCACAGACGAACAGAGATACGGTCGCGGAAAGAATTTACAAAGGTTAACAGTATATAACAATGCTAGTCAGTTTATAACATGTAATTAATAGATGCTGTTTATTTGCGTTGCCAATATCTGTTTTGATAAGGCTACAATATCAAAGCCCGTCTTTAATATGTAAACAGAAATATGGCACGTTTTGAATGTCGTGGGAATGTATTGTTTGTATGTGATTTATTTAATACCTATGTTAAGGCTATGCTAAATGATTTCATTTGTCTTACAAAGGCTACAGTTTACTCTCTAAAGTAACAGGGCTTCGAAAGATTACATTGAAAGCGAATAAATCGGAATTTTATATGTCTTCCATGTCAAAGGCCGACGTTGAATTTACGTCTTGTTTTCTCGTCAATTTTTTTTCTCTTTCTTTTTGTAATAAATAATAAATAATTTATTTATAATGACAACCGAAAATGTAAATCAACCATGAAACCGAATGTAATTATTTGTAGAAAATGAATATTTCGTTCATTTCAAGAAAAAAACTGAATCCTGAATGTTGAATACGGTTATGTTTAGACGTATTTTCTTGTGACCATTTTTATTTTATTTTAATTTTTTTTACAATGTGATATGAATTAAGAATCAACCCGAGATATCAAATATTCTTAGCGTTTTTGCACAGACGAACAGAGCGGTCGGTTCGAAAAGAATAACATTTTTAATATACATGCAATTTATTTACAAAAGAAAGCCCCACGCCCCTCCAACAAAGTACTGCATTGATTGAACAAAACTTAACTTGTATGTTACATGTACATTGCATACCCAGTCACAATCGTGTTGTTTTGTTTTAATTCTTTTTTAAATTATATTAAGACCTATTATCGTTTTGTTTAATTTATTTTATTCCTCGGTATCAAAAGATTTTTGTGACTCTACCGCCCCCCCCCTTACTTTCACGGATCACCTTGACCCAGCCATGCTTGAATTTCTAGTACCATGGCATGCTCATAATTCCAATACCTATTATTTAGACCTCACTTATTGTTATAATAATAACAGTTCAAAGATACAGACCCAAAGGCGTGCAAACAAAACTATTTTGAAATTATAAATTCAAGGAAAATAACCCTTTTCAATGTTAATAAGTTGCGACTTACTACCTGTATTTCAGAATCATCAATATAAAAACATTTCCATTAATATCAAGGCCTTATGTAAAGATTTTTTGGAGACTAAAGTAACATAAATTTCATTGAGAGATCCGGGAGGTTAAAAAGTGAAATTCTATTGATCTAAAAATTATAATTTGAATCTCTTTTTGATAGTAAATAAAATAGATAATTGTGTAATATGTCAATGGATATATAACAATTTTTAAAAGATTTTTCTATGAACACATTAATTCTCACAAAAGAAAGGTATGGCTGCGATATTTACGATATAGTGGTTGTTCTTTTCCCTTGATTTTCCTAACTATGAGTGATACCATGAAAATTCTACCTGAATTAAGAAATACCATATGAATTCGCTAACTGCCTCGCATCTATTAAAATGTTAAGCCTCTGAGTACCTCACATGTAGGTAGATAAAGCGCTATATTAAAAAGCAACAATTATTATTATTAATTCCAGACACAGAGGCTTGTCAATGTAAGGGAATGATGCCAGGACGGCTCCAGGAATATGTCTGTAAAAGTACCGTAAGCTTTAGTACATGTACATTTCAATTTGATTTACGTGTACCTTGTTATGCCTTCTATATAAAGTTTCATAAGATTGTTAAATACTTTCTTTGGTTCGTTTGTTGTATTTGATCATAACACATTTTTCAGAGTGGATGTTCAGTGACCTGGTGGCCAAGTCGTAAACAAAAGAAAGGAAACCATTTGTGTGAAATTGTCAAAGGTACATGAGAAACAGAGAGTAATTGTAAAGTGGTTCAACAGCCCCTCACAGTTTTCTTGGTTCAAAATTAGAATTGTATTACCTTTTATCCATAAATTAAAGGGGGGGGTTTAGTGCATTTTAATTCCATCAACATGTCATAGATATAATATATTTAAATCAAGCTTCCTTTCTTTTTACAGGCATAGTCCAAAGATGAGTTGAGGCAACTGAGCGAAGATATCCACCTGACATTACAACTCAAATATAGCAGTAGTTCGAAAGTATGTCCCAGATAGGAGATTTGAAAGGGGAATAGGAAATGAACTGAAAACTGATTGATATGCCCCTTTTGCGAAAGTTTTTGTGGAAGTATAATGGAAATCGCTTCCTATTGCGATAACAGTTTTAGTCAGGAGTTAATCTTGAACAACGGAAGAAAGTGAATTTTTCATCCCATTGGAAACTCAAGGCGGAGAACCGTGGCACTGCCTCGTGAACTTTCTCGTATACATGCCATTGCAGAAAGCTCATTGGGAAAATTATTGTTAACATTGACTGTAAAAAAATAATCAGTTATTTTGCTAAAAAAATATCCATCTGCAACATGACCCATAGGTTTGGACCCTCTAGGCTCTTGTTATCTTATGGATAAGGTCAAGATACAATAAGACCTATATTCATTTTCATCTGACATCATGCACAGCCAAGTCTGAGAGCTGACACGCATTTTTGTCGGAATTTCATTTCGGACAACTTGGGTAAGAAAATATGACATCTGCACTTGAGGCATTGTTCAACCAACATATGTCTCAAATGCGTTGTCCCGTAACTTTAAACTAAATGACTAACAGGTTTTAATGAAAACTTAATTAAAGGGGTTGTTAGATGTGCATATTGTCGGAATAATTATGTGTTTTGAACTGGGCATTTTCACCAACATATGCCGCTAACAATGTTTTGTCCGCAAAAAAAATATAATCTTCTTGAGGAAGTCCTGTTTGTTTGTACTAAGATAGTGTGCATCGCGGGGTAGTTTGTTTACTACTGTTGCCTTTTTGAATCATATCTGAATGATGACCAGTGTATTACAGTTAAGCATTAAAGGTGTATTCCAGATAATGTAAAAAAGTACTTTTAGCCGACTTTGCACTCGGCCTATTGTTTTCATGATGATTGGTGGATGGCGGAAGTCCAACAATTATCTCATTTTTAAATGTTGTTTACTTTGTTAATGTTAAAATTATTCTTAATTAAGAATAAATATCAACTGTTCATTTTCAAATTATCTGGATACAAATTGTATGGAATTCAATATTTATATCTTTATTTAACATTTATTATAATATTTTCTAATTGAATTGGTTAACACATAAAATTGTACATGTCTTAAAAGAAAAACTTTCATTATTCAACTAATCTGAAACGTCACTTTTAACGTCTTGTAAACGAGCCTTGGAGACGTATGGAAATGACGTTTAAAAAACCTTTCAATATTCAATTAGTTTTCAAACGTCTCTTTAACGTCTTCTAAACGACGTCCTTGAAGACGTATGGAAATGACGTCTAAAAAACTTTCATATTCAATTAGTTTTCAACGTCTCTTTAAAACGTCTTTTTATTACCTAATTGAAGGGGATTTGTTGTTTTATTACATATTAAATATTTCTAGCTATTTTGTGTGACTATTGGACCGCCGGTCAATAGTTTTTGAATTTTGGACGGCCGATATATTGACCGGCATATTGAGGGAATCTGAATGCATTGCTATCTATGTACGTTCGTAACGCAACGTAATGCAATAGACTTCCAAATGACTTCATAGTAGTAGCAAAGGTAAATGATTTAAAATCATTTACATATACTTTCCCACGTTAAAAAATTAAGGCAGCTATCAAACATATACATTAATTAGGTAATAAAACAGTTATTTAAGTCTGATCAGTCAAATTAGACCGGAATATTTTCCCCTCGGTATTGGAACAGCTCAATGCACGTTCATTGCCCTCGCCTGGCGCCTCCGGCAATAGAACGTGCAATTGACTGTTCCCAGTACCTCGGAAAAATATTCCGGTCTATTGACTGATCAGACATTAAAATATGTATACTAAACGTACGTCTGAAGGAAACGTATGGAAATGACGTCTAAAAAACTTTAATATTCAATAGTTTTCAACGTCTTCTAAAACGTCTTGAAGACGTATGGAAAAATGAACGTCTAAAAAACTTTCATATTCCAATTAGTTTTCATACGTCGTTTAACGTCTTCTAAACGGACGTTTTTGAAGACGTATGGAAATGAGTCTAAAAACTCTTCATCATTTCATTTAGTTTTCAAACGTTCTTTAACGGTCCCCTTCTAAACGACGTTTTGAAGACGTAATGAAATGACGTCTAAAAAACTTTCATATTCAATTAGTTTTTAACGTCTTCTAAACCGACGTCTTGACGACGTATGGAAATGACGTCTAAAAAAAACTTTCATCAATTAAGTTTTCAAACGTATTTCTACGTCTTGGTCCAATGTTTAATCTAACGTCTAAAAGACGTCATTTGCCTGCTGGGAGGAACGTTTGCGCACAGTAAACAAAAACAAAAAAAAACAAAAAAGGTGAGGAAAAATTTGTACTACAACGTGGTTTTATTTTCTATTTGTTTATGTTCATTGGCAGACCTTTTTGATGTAATTAACTAACAAATGGCACGAATATTATTTACTTTTATTTGTTACGAGTCGAGTGGTATGGAAAACACGGACCTCAGACAAAAAGCGAAGGCAGGGCCATAATGTGCCATGGGAGTAAGCATCCTCTGCCGACCGGTCACATCCGCCATGAGCCGTTAGTCCGAAATAAATTAAAGTAAACGCGGATTAGTCCTCTGTCAAATCTAGTGGAAGAAGATGAACAGTCTAAACAAAGGGTAATGAAACAAATAAGTCGACATATGACTTGGTGATAATTTTGTAATCGCAAATCAAGGTCATTATAGTGACCGTAGGAATTTGCGAAATGGTGACATTATACGAGAAATGTTAATAACCCTGCATACATAAACTTATTTATTAGTAGTGGCTTGCTTTAAAAAGTCCTCGTACATGCATGACAATGTTCTTGCGTATCGAATCAAATGGGAGACAATACACACCATAACAGGTGATAGTGGTACATTATACGTACACATCAGAAAAGGCAAAGTGTGAACGATTGTAAAGTTAAGTCATCAACGATTATCATATTAATGTAGTTGTCAGTCTGCGCATTATAAATATTGAAGCAGATATGTCAGATTCTGTGGTGTCCTTTATTTAGAAATCGTCAGGATAAATCAACATGGACATAATTTATGAATAATGATGGTAAATGAATAAGACACACATCTAAATGCCTATAATGTAAGGTTGAAAGGAACACGGCAAAGAAATAATTCATCTTTGAAAATGCCCGCGCCAGTGAGGGCGTGAACTTTCACCCTTCACAGGCATATAACTGATTTCATCAGTGCATGTTTCATAAAACAAAAACATGGCGCGTGTAGCGTTGCAATTCATCAATGTATTTTAAAAATGAGGTTTTTCAATTATATTTTTCTGTTTCTGTCGGAATCCTATTCGTTCAAATGGAAAAGTTTACGCATACCAATATTACACGACCTTAATTCACATCGCATCTTTGAGGAAAATCTGGTGAAGACATCAAAGGCTGACAGAAAAAAAAACAATAGAAATTGTAGATACAGGTAATATACAAATTTTAAAAGAAGGTCTCTTCTATATAGTATGTAATGTATAAACATATTTAATTACTAATCCGTGTATAAAAATTGCATTGATCTGTCAGGGCTTATATGTACAAAAATAAATGTTCTGGCAGATGTATCTATTCATTGACATTCACCATGGCTTTTAGGATGAAACTATTTCAATGTCCTCATAATTGTCCGGGTATAATCTCAGCAATGCAATAGGCAGAATTTTATATCTCAACCTAACAAGAGGCCACAATGGGCCACATCGCTCACGCTGAGTGCCATGGCCTGGCTCAGCATGGGTGATTAAGAAAAGAATTTCAAGTTTTTCCTTAAAAACTGACCGTGGTTCAGGAGAAGAACATTTTATGCAAAACTTTGAATCCCCTGTTGTGGCCTCGGCCCTATCCCCGGAGGGTATGAATCTGATCAAAGTTTGATTCTACTCTATATCAGCAAAGGCTTTAAGGTAAAATGTTGTCTTTTGGTCTTAAAGAAGACAATAAAAACAGCATTCCTGGAGTAGTGCAACAGCAATACATAGTCCACCCGGTTACAACCAAATTATGGAATCCGCAACAAATAAAAATTTCTAATTTCATTATGTAGGCTATATCATATACTACTTGTAAAAAGGGAATATTGGTGAGCAGATAGGACAAGGGCTTATAACTTAGTGAAAAATGGAATAGATCAATCAAATTCGATCTGATCTGTACTTGTTATGGCAAAGGAATGTACCAAATATGAAATGAATATTTGCAAGCCGTGGAGAAAAAAGTGCGGAAAATTGAATAATTTAATGAAACTTTCTAAAGTCCAAGGGCCATAACTCAGTGAAAAATGAAATGATTGAAAACCAAAATCGAAAATTGATTCTGTGACTGGTATGGCAAGCAATGTACAAAATATCAAAGGAATATTCTGCAAAAGTGAGGAAAAAGTGCGGAAAACTGATAAATTATGAATTTTTTCCTAAGTCCAAGGGCCATAACCAGTGAAAATGAATGGATTAAAACCATACTCGAACTTAATCTGTGGACTTAGTATGGCAAAGCAATGTACTAATTATCAAATGAATATCCGCAAGCAGTGAGAAAAGTGCGGAAAACTGATAAATTTATGAAAATTTTTCCTAAAGTCCAAGGGCCATAAACTTCTCAGTGAAAAATGAATGGATCAAAACAACTCGACTTGTCTGTCTGGATGGCAAAGCAATGTCCAATATCAAATGAATATCTGCAAGCGGGTAAGAAAAAAGGTCTGGAAAAAACCAAACGGACAGAATGGGGCAGACAGACAGACATGAAGAACAGACAGACACAAAAAAGAACTATAAGTCCCCGTTCGGTTACAAACCGGTAGGGGATAAAAAAACAATTCCCTATCTATTCAAATGTAAAACTTTGATCCCCTATTGTGGGCCCACCATACCCCTAGGGGTCATGATTTGAACAACTTGAATCTCCACTATATCAGGAAAAGCTGTCATCATAAATTTCAGCTTCCTGGTTCGTGTTTCTTGAGAAAGATTTCTAAACGATTTCCCCTACATATCATATGAAACTTTGTTTCTCTATTGGGGCCCCATTCGTACCCCCGGGACATGTTGATTGAATATTTTCAGGAAGCTTTTGGATAGTTCTTGAGAAGATTTTGTTGTCTATATAATCATATGTAACTTTGAATCCCCATGTGGCCCTCGTACCGGGGTCTGTTGACCTTGATCTCCTCTGGGTTTTAAATTTCAGCTTTGGCGTGGTTTGATAGATATTTTAAAGATTTTTTTTATCACATTAAAGCTTTGATCCACTAATTGTGGCCCATCGAACCCCCGGGTCATGATTGAAAACAATCAAACTTAAATCTCCACTATATCAGGAGCTTTTCATATAAATTCACCTTTTCTGCGCCCAGTGGGTTTCTCTGAGAAGAAGATTTTTTTAAAATGACAGCCACCTATTTTTTGCATCTTCGTGATTATCTCCCTTTGATAGGGCCTGGTCCCTTCATTTGAACAAACTTGGAAGCCCCTTACCAAGAAGATGTGTCCAAAGTTTGGTTGAATTTGGCCCAGAAGTTTTTGAGAAGAAGTCGAAATGGTGAAAAGTTAACAGAGAACAGACGGACGTGACGGCCAGAGAACGGACAAAAGGCGATCTGAATAGTCTCAACTTGAACCTTCGGTCAGGCGAAGCTAATAAAAGAATTTGGTTTGAAACCATTATATTCATTACAAAGAATTGGTTTACAAAGTTCTAGCTAACGCAGAAATGAAATAAAACTGAAAATAATAAAATTAGATAATAAAAAATAATAAGAAAGTAATTCATGGTAACAGCCTGAGTACTTTAAAATACATGTAAACTGATCTAAAAATTCATTTCTTACAATAATTAATTCGATTCTACATATTTTAAGTATTACATGCACAGGCCTTACAACAGTAACCCGTCTGAAATCACCCAAATGCCAATACAAGACAACATAATCTCAGATGAATGCAACACGCCATGGTAGTTCGACAAGACAAGAGTTTTAAAAACTTCCAAATAACAGATTAACACATCGAGAAATTGAATGTAGAAAACACAGATGATGAACGAGCATGAGTCAGAAATCATTTTTCACAACAACAATCATAATCCTTAAATCTGTGGCAACTACCTCACAGCTTGTTTATTTGATCCGATGAAATGTAACCATACATAAGAGTTGTAAATTGAATTTCCCGTCAATTTGTATCTGAGGCATTGTAAATGTTTTGATAGTTTTGTCTTACAGAACACTGGAAGTAAATTACGTGTCACAATATCCACTAGAATTTGTTGAAGTACATCCACTCAATTTTCAGCCCAATCTGCTAGTTCCTCGTAAGGCCATCGTCATCCTTCCTGTTGCTTTTTTTCTTTCTTGGAACTAAATGGAAAATAAGAATATAGACAGTGTAGTATACCGAATACTACAACAATAGATGAAGAAACTTTTTGAATTTCAAAATGCCTTTGAAAATGTCTAAAAATATTCATTTACTTTTTGGATGTTTTTGGCGCTGGCGGAACTGGTTCATCCGTAGGTTAACGGGGCAATTTTAAACCCGGGACTGTTTCTTAATTTTGGCAATTCCTCTGTAGATCACAACTTCCTCTGTTTCCATATTTGCGCAATTCTTCCTCCAATTCGTCTTTAAAAAAACAAACTTTGTACTCAGAACAAATTGATTTAATCGTTTTCATTTCAGTTTTGATCTCACCAACTACTCAGTAGTAGGTAGATGGATGATATAAGAGACTCGGACCGATAACAGTAAGAGTATTGGGGTATTGTCAAAGTAGATTTTAAAAGGGCCCTAGACTGTAAGTAGCTACTTTCAATAACGGTGTTTGATTCGGGGGCGCGAACCTATAATATCTACCGCATTACCGTATGTGCCACCACAGCGGTTATTGAAATGAAACTTACGTCCATCGTCTTGACCAATAGCGCATGTCCTCAAAGCTTCCTGTTGCCTCTCGTGCGAGTTCTTTTTGCTCTTCTATGTCCTCCATCAAAGGTGTGTATACCAATCTACATCTCTGAAAAATGGCAAAACAGTAGAATAATTATCATTTTAATGGCAATAACTGATTTAAAGTCAGTTGATCATTTAAATGACAAATTATAGGCATAACAATGTAATAGATGGTAAGTTTAGATAATAAATTCATACCACCGAAGGAGAAAAAAAAATAAATTAAAAATACGTAGGAAAAAGTGGTATTCGAAACCACAGGTATGCATATTTATTTCATCATTAGAAACTGTCTCTTGAAGACTCGATGAATTTCAAGCTATTTAAAGTCACCTGGTATGGAACCTTAGAACATTTTTCTTGATAATTGCGGCAAAAGTCATAACAAAAAAAGTAAGTTTTTTTCATAAGAGTGGGTCAAGTCTCCATACTTTTATTGACAACCTTTTACACATGAACATACAAATACCATATTTTACTCAGTTTACAATGGAGACTTGACCCCACTTCTAATGTGAAATTGTGCTTGAAAAGTAAATTGCAGTTATTTAGTGGCGTTTTCGCGTATGACTTGATTTTAAAATATGATTTTTTTTCAAATGTTCCTTTTACTTGAGCACACTGCGAAAAGCTTTTAATGAACACATGAATTGATTGTTGTTAAGTAGAATTTTAAAATTTTCTGTTTTCTGTTGTTTCAAAAATTTTAACTTTGATATTTGTCCCTCTTGGGCACTCTGCTCGATAAAGTCACCCATCTTCCTTTATTTTATTTTCATTACATTTCTTTTTATCTTTTATTTATTACTGTATACGACCGTAGGCTCAAATTACTTGTAGAAGTACCCCTACCTGAGAACTTTTCTTTTTCTTTAACTAAAATGACAGGACGCTGCGGCAGTTTTACAGCGTTGTACTATTTTGTATGGGGATATAAAACGAAAACACGTACCAAATATGCTAATGATCTTTAAGATTTTTACATTTAATTTACTATTCATTCCATGCAGCTCTTATCATTAAATATATCATATAGTTTTTGTAAACGATCGAGGGTGGTTTTTGTTGTGTGTTTTTATGAATTTGTAGCTCATTGGCTTGAATTAACATGACGTAACGTAAACGTCAGTGGTACATAATTGTACCATACAGTTTCAGATTGGCCTTTTGGAGGCGTTCCGCGGGCGGTTTTTCATCACCTTGGAGCACAGTAATCTGTTGTTCCTGTACATTTTCTAAATCTTCTCTTTGTAAGTTCAAATGTTGACAGGAGTGTTGTCTACCTCAGTCAAAACTGTTTTTCGAAATGGTTTTCTTTTTTCTTTCAAGGCTTTTAGGCCACTGTCCAATAAGAATTATATATCCAAATTACAGTATATATTACAACAAAGAGACGTTTTCTGTAATTTTTCAACCAATATTTTTAATGTTTCTTCAAAACTGATACGGAAATGACATTGTTTTCACCTTGGTTTTATATCCCAAGCCTGATATATAGACCGTATCCGCTTTTAAAAAAATAAATATCGGTATACTTCAAATAATAACTTTACTATTTGGTAAAGTGTTAGGCAACATACTTAAAATTTCATTTAATTCATACTTGGTATTCTGCAACATTCACTTTTAAAACTAAAAATACTGTGAGGAAATCTCACGAAATGACAACCCCCCCCCCTTAGTTTATAAAAATCATCATCTAATCAAATTCAAAAATAGGAAGGGTGCACAAAAAAGGCATCATGTAACAAAGAATCCCTGAAAGTTTCAAAAATTTTAGGTGGTTGACAATGGGAGGCGGGCAACTCTCCTTGGTGAGATTTTATGGAATTAATGGCAGATCGTCAGATATGATTGACGATTGACTCTGCGTTATTTTGACAAACTTACAGAATACACAGACCTGGCGTTATTGTGTGGAAATGATTTTGGTCCAACAGAAGTCTTTGCATTCAGCTCTTGGAATGGATTCAATTTTTGAATGCATCAATTTAGTGTCATTAAAGAAGTAGTTTGTGAAGTTTCATTGGACATAAGCCATGGGTGGCATGTTAACCGCCGAGACTTACGAGTTTAAAAAGTAGGATAGTGAGCAAATCTTAAAGGCATGTAGAACACTATCCCAATCTGAACTTTTGGCGTTAAAATTACATTTGATGCAAAGTCCAATGGTCATTTTAAGTGGGCAATAATTTAAATGGTGTACACCTCTCTGCATAAGGACAGGGACGTTTTCATGCCATACGTACGTAATTTATACATGTAATATTAAAGGAAAAAATGTGATACTACACACTTCAGGTATATAGCCTTATTGAAAGCACATTGACTTAGTTCATTGCTCCATAACTTTTCAAACACGCTAACACATGTACATTTTGAATTTTTATTAGTTATTGCGTATTTCATGAATTGCTCTTGAGAGTTTTGAATGATTACAGCAAGCATAGCTTTTTCTGTATATTCACTATTGGTGATAATGTCTCTTGAGAGGTTAAAATAATGATTATAGCTAATATAATTTATTTTCAAACATAATTTGTGGTGGCGTAATACCATAGCTAGTATCTGCATTCATATTGTTATTTGATGCTCCATGTGAGGTTGTATACTCACTTCGGCCAACCTCGGAATATTCGTACCTCACCTAACCCCGGCCTGTATGACGTAAAGCGCCATTGACAGATGCTGAGCTCCTGTCTTTACTGTTAACATATGATGACGTACAATCTTGACAAACATTTAAAAACTTTCAGTGTCTGTAATTGTGTTTTTTCTTTCGAAACAATGTTAGCAATCTAATTCTTAAAGTGTAGTCATTCAATTATTGAATTTAATCCATTTTAAGAATATGCAGGAACTATTTTTAAGCATAAGCGCTGGTGTTTTCCTCTTTAAGTGGTTAATTAAGCAGACGGGCGAACAAACGTAAGGCGGAACGCTCATACAGCGAGTTTGATGTAGGTTCCGGATCACCTGAGGTTGCCGAATGGTTGTATGCTGTGCTAACCTGCTGGGGCCGGTAATTTTGTAGGCAAAGGTTAGTTTGGTTACTCTGAACTTGTTTATATTTTGCTTGCTATGTTACATGCTTTAACAGTGATTACTCTAACATTTATTTTGAAAAACAACATTAGTTTAGTTTACACTGTCACCTGATCTTATAGTTTGGTGTGCTGTGCTTATCTGATGCTTTGGTGGGATCATGACCAGCTCACGATCTTTCTCAACTTGTGGGTGATGACCGCCACCTTTGCATTTTATTTTATTGATATCTTATTGGCTAGTCAACAATTACATGTTACCTTTGTTTTTGTACTTGTCAATTATAAGCAAGTACTGATTAGGTTATGTACACCAATACCTAAATCTATAAGCAGTAACTGATAATAGATGTATTGGTGTAGTTATTACACAATTACCTGTAGATAGGAGTATTTTGATAGCTTGTTATTTGTCACTGTCTTAAGTTTGTTTTCTTTTGGCAATTTAAAATTTTTAAGTTGTGCTACAGAATTTTATTCAGTCACAAACCAGTACTTTTTACAATTTTGTGATTCTACTGTTCATTTTAGGTACATGTAATATTTTAGTAGTCATGTGATCTATATTTTAGTAGCCATGTGATTCCTTGTATATCATATCTAAAATGTTTTGATCAAAAATGTATTTGATCAATAAAATACAATTTCAACATAATTGGTATCGTCTGTTTGTTCTTGGTAGGGAAAGAAATGAATAGTACATGTATCTAAGTAGAAGCAATTAATCAGCATACTCGTTTTGGTTTGAAATCCAGCATTCTACGCCTTTCCCCGTTTCCTCATGAATTTTAAATGTTCCAGATGGGTTCTGATTTTTAATTTAACAATTTCTTCCAGTCCCTTATTTTTGGAATCGCGTCCTCTGTAAGACACATTTTCCTTCCTTCCCTCCAAATTGGTTCACAACTTCGAGGCCATAGTGAATATATGTTTCAACGAGCGAACAACTCCAAGTGTATTTATTAGTTACTGGTAACGTGTACGCTTGCGTCATAGGTTTAAGATAGAAAGCTTACCAAAGATCTAAAAACCCAGACTCCATACTACTAGGAAGTATTTTGTAATGATACACAGTCTATAACGAATTCGCAACTTACAATACATAACGGTTTTTTTTAAAAATGAAGAACATCATTAATAGTTGATCTCTGGCAAAGTTCTGGAAGATTAGCGATTTTTTTCTCTGTTCAGTTTAATCCTCCTTAAAGACCGTGTCTACGTTTATTCATGTTAACAGGTTGGTACATTTTTATTGCCATTAATCGTAAATAATCTTCAACATATTCAATATTTGTAATTTTGTATGAATATCATAAACACAATGTCTGTTATATATTGACACCCATAACGTGCATGTTTTCTGAATACCACATAAAATTCATTCCCTATTCCAAGTTCGGACCCACAAGTCATTAAATATTAAAGTCATTACATTGAAGGGAATGTCCGGAATGCAGGTAGGAAGCAGAATGCCTGTACCAGTGTATATCTTTATAACAGAGTTACATTTTGAAACATTTTTCGTGTCCTTATTACGACTGTTATTTATACTTACTTTATATTATTGGTCATGGATCAAACAAAGATCGGTTACTGTGACATGTTCTGATAGAAATTATGTCGTGTTTTGTTGGGATTTGTTATCATTATATAACTTTTAATACAGGCAATTAATCAGGAGGGAGGCTTGGTTTCCTGCTTTTTGGACAACATTCATATTTGTTAGGTTTTACACATGCAGTCACCGTGTAAGTAAAGATGTTTGATACTTTGGATGTAAGCTTGAAGTGATGCATATTGAACTCCATGTAGTGATAGAAGAAAAACCTCCCTCCCATCCCCATTGATTAAAGATTTCAAAGGTCGGCAAGAAAGATATTAGCTTTATCACTCGTTTGACTCCACACACCATTACCACCACTTGACCTTTTGGAGGGGTTTAGTTTTAGTTTTCGTACTATCGTTACATTTCTTTTTGGGCATCGTATACAATCCCCTTTGTATACGAGATGTTACAGAGTACAACGCCTAACATTTCGATTATTCTCCGCTTCCAGACCATTGCATACAAACATGGCACAATCATCCTAGTTAGTGAAAGGGAATCAAAGGTTTTCAAAGAAAGACCAATATGAGAAATATAGTGGATTTTTTATCCTCAGGTTACAATTTATTCAGGTTTTCAGTCAGATTTTATACATAACCCAATATCCAACTTGACTGGGGATACAGGGCTTATAAGTCTCTCTCTCTCTCTCTCTCTTCTCTCTCTCTCTCGTCTCTCTCTCTCTCGGTCTCTCTCAACACACACCACACACACCACAAGACATCACACACACACACACACACACACACACACACACACACAACACATGCACAACCACACACTGGCATCAGCACACACATCTACACGTACATTTCTAAACAAAGGCTATAGAAGTAGGGAAGTTATAGAAGTTGACTATGATCTCTATATCGCTGTAATCTATAACAATATATCACAGATGTTGTGCAATCCAGGTTGTTTTGTAAACATATATTTGCTCACTCCTGTTATCACTTCATAAATTTAGTCACTTCCTTGTACTTTCACTCCTATATTAAGCTCACTCCTTGACTTCACTCATAAATTTAGCTCACTCATGTACTCACTTCATATATTAGCTTCACTCCTGTACTTTCACTTCAAAATTTTAGCTCACTCCCCTGTATTCACTCATATATTTAGCTTCCTCTGTACTTCACCTTATGAAGACAACAAAAAATACTTTTAGCAAGATACATGTAAACTAAGGAAGACACATGGCAGATATTTTATAGTAATATACTGAGGATCAATGAATTAGATAATTTTCCATTTCTTTTCAACGACGTACACTTGTGTTTCCCTTGTTTTCTTACATGTATCATTATGTTTAAATATTTAATTCATGTTCATGATACACAATTTAGGTGAAATAGTGAAATAGGATGGTTTTTTAATACCATTTTGGTCAGTAAGCACTAGAAAAAGTCATTATTAAAACATGACAAGATATCGATATTTTTTAAGTCTGAATTTTCAAATAGAACATTATAAGAGCTATTTCCGACTACACTACATCAAAATTCACTCTACATCACTATTACTTTTCACAACATATACATACGTAAATCAAATAAATTATTGCA
>CAJDSM010101561.1:1440-12211 GCA_903981925.1 Ostrea lurida
TAGCATTTTGAGTACCATGATATGATTAGATTTTGGTGGGGGGGAGGACTATTTATGGTAGCATAATAGGTGAACATAACGAATATTGATCAAATTCATGTATTTTAAGTCACATTCAGATACAGCGCATCTAAAAAGTTTCGCTATGCGCCAAATTACAATCCGACGAAAACTAAAAATGTGGATAATTCATGACGATCTGCATTCATACGAATATTAAAAGACTTCATTTTTAGGGGTAAAGTTGACAATAACTTTGCAATTTTAGTGAATATACCATTAGAAATATTTGACTGGGACTACGAAGACCGGTGTACATATGCAGAGTGTGCTAAGAAAGGAACCCAAACCATACACAGAGCTCGTGCTATGATAGTGGGTTGTGCGGGAGCGGGTAAAACAACTCTACTGATGCGACTAGGGAAATGTAGTCAAGAGGAGATAAACAACGTCCAATCAACAGTGGGATTAGAGATTCACGAAGACCTCTTTGAAATAAATGATGAAGAAAATGTTTTGAAGGGTTCGTACATATTTATATTTAATCATAATTATAGTGTAAAAGTTAGGAAAATGAGGATACTGTGCTGTATGATGTGTGACTCCCCTCTCCATTTTGAAAGGTTGCGACAAAATCTTAACAACTTAGGTCATGTCTTCTTTACATGCTAATTTTGACTTCTTGTTTTTCTGTTTGCCTAATCAAGAAATAGGATTGACAGTGTGACCATTTGACAATGTTGCTTACTCTTATTAAGAATCTGATCCTCATTGTCCCTTGTTTTCTTACATATTATTCATTACATATGGGATTTATGAGATCACTTTGCTGTCTTTATCTTCTCATTTTGATTTTCGTGATTTTTTAAAAAGTAAATTGCAATTTTCTGATTTTAGTCAGTTTTTATAAAATACTTCATGAATTCATGTATTTGAATTATCCATTTCACTCTTCTCATAATTTTCAGGCCAAGATCTTTAAACATCTCGAAAATATTTATATGTCAAGGATTTTAATTTCAAACAATTTTTGTAATATTAGAAGATATTCATTTGATGAACCTGAAATTATTTTACATGACAGATCTTTTCAATCGTCAACTTTATGACAAACGAGGCGATTTCAGCTTCTCTATCGCCAACTTCCCATTTTAATGTAGTAACATCCCATCATCACCAGTATATGGTATTTATTCAATATACAAGATCTTGTTCTACCTATAATCAATTTATGAATCTAGGCAGGCTATACTTGATACAAACAAGTTCAAGTTAACTGGTGCATATTTGAGTAGATGAAGAATGCCGTCAGTTACATTTTGTATTGCTTTAACTTGAAAAAATAACCCATGTACTGGTAGATCTCAACATGACCATATCAGTTTTCGTTATTACTAAATAATCTGTCAAGAAACAAGCTGGTGAACAGATAAGAAAAACTATGTACTCCCGAATCGCCAATGACAGAGTCATTGAAATAGAATTCGCAATAGAGCGTTGTTAGTTGTTGTTATATATTGTCAACAGGGGATGCTTACTCCTCCTAGGCACCTGATCCCACCTCTGGTGTGTCCAGGGGTCCGTGATTGCCCAACTCTTGTTTTTGTATTCTATTTAGGACTTACGAGATTGATCACTGTTCATTATCTTTGCCTTTACATTTACTATATGAAGAAATACTGCATGACGTAATTCATGTTTATAATGTATTTGTTTCTGTGTTTCAAAGGTTTAGGGATGAAAGAGAATACAGAAGGAAAACAACTGTTGAGCATTGTGGACTTTGCAGGCCAGTGTGCCTATTACGCTTGTCATCAGGTGTATCTGAGTAGAAGGGCCTTCTACCTCCTGGTGATAGACATGTCCAAACCTTTCAGTGAGAAAGTCGACCCAAAACTGTGTGAGCAAGCAGGAACGATGTTCACTGACTGGAATTACGGAGGTATGAAAACACATTTGAAGCCTGCCTATTTCATTGCATCATAACATTTGTTGTGAACAGCTGTTTTATGTAAAGCAAAGATAAAGAAAATATTCCATCATCGCCTGCATGTGGTGTGTGTGTGTGTGTGTGTCTCAACTTGTTCGATACGCAAGAGCTTGTTCTGCATATGATCAGTTTTTGAATCGAGGCAAGCTACTTACAGACAGGTTGTTGTTGCGGGTATTTCAGCAGTCACGTTCAAAGGCAGCATTTCGTAAATTCTATGGTAGTTATAACAATTTGGTTTGCCAATGTGGCCAACCATTGAGTCAAATGCTGTCTGATGTGTTTCATAGCCATTGTTAAGTCTTTTTTCACACACTGATTTGACTACGGGTTGTTCCGTTTGCCTGATCAAGACTATGGGTTCACGGCAGGTGTGGTCGGTAAGCGGGGGATGCTTGCTCCTCCTGGACACCTGATCCCGCCTCTGGTGTGTCCAGGGGTCCGTTATGGCCCAACTCTTGTTTTTGTATTCTATTTGGGACATACGAGATTGATCAATGTTCGTTATCTTTGCCTTTACATGGTTATGTTGAGATCTACATGATTTTGTTCAAGCTAAAGCAATACAAACTGTAATTCACGGTATTTTTCTTCTACCCAAATATGCACCAGTTAATACCTCCCAATATAACTGAAATAACAATTAAGATCTGATGAAAAAAATATGCAAAAACATGGAAATATTGATTCAGAGCATATCGTCAATAAGCGTTCCAAAATTAAACCGTCATAGCCTCAAGCGCAATCGTCATACCCTGACACGGGAACGACAATTTTCGAACATAGTCGGGCTGCTGAGGTCAAGGTCATACACATTGATTAAATGTTAACCTTCCCATATTTATTTAGCAATATTCCATCATCATCACCTGCATATAGTATGTATTGTATAAATTATACGATACACAAGAGCTTATTCTGCGTATGACCAGTATCTAAATTAAATCGAGGCATGTTATTTAGTAATAAGTTGTTGTTGCAGGTGTATCAACAGTCACAATTGCAGTGGTAAAATCAGAAATTTATATCAAAATTAAGAACATAGACCTACTCAGGGAATACTCTTTGATCCTTCGTCAAGTATTGCTCCATCTTGGCACTAATTGCTCACTTTCTTAAGTTTTAACTATGTGTTTGGATTTCACAACATTTCGGGTTGAGCATATGAAAGAGACATAAATTCTGTCCGAATGCGACATCTGGTGCATCAAATTGGTACCGTAATGTGATTTATATCAAGGGCAGCATTTCGAAATGTTTGATTGTCATGTGTAACATTCTATGTATTGTCCTTTGACCTCATTGGTCAGATTAACCAGTCGATGTGTTTTCATCCTACCTTCTCCCTTTGTCGGATTTAGGTCCCCGTTTGCCTACTCGCTTTGTTTGTATTTATTACTCACGAGACATCGATGGGAGCTTATGCTATACTCTCTCTGTCTTGGCGTCCCATCTTTGGTGTAAAGTTCTTTGGAGAAGGTGCTTTGTGCTATATCTTTGCTTATTACTGTCAATCTCCAACTTGTTATGTTGCTTCGGGGGTTTGAAGGAATACATTGATTTAAATACTGAATCTGAGCCAGAGGCTTGGATTGCTGGAGGATGATAAGGTTTTTAGTTTGCTGGTTAAAGTTTTTTGGACGAAGTGTCATTTTTATATATCTAATGTATCTAAGCTTAATTACTGATCCGATCTCCCCAAATTTGCAATGGATGATGCTTCTCGTGGGAAGAATGAAGGAATATAGAGACTATATAATGCTAATCTGAGCTATAGGCTTCGGAGCGATCGATGTTATGCTGGTTAAATTTATTAGTATAGTTACTATTGTGGTTTATTCTATAAATCATTGAACGGGTCTAATTTCTATCATTAAACTTGCATGGAAGTGTATCGGTATTCTGAGATAAACTGTATTGCTGATTCTAGCTGTATGGTATATGGATAGTGTAGGTGGTGTATAGAAGCTGGTTTAAAGTTTTTGGAGCAAGTTTGCTATAATTGGTCATATATAAATCATATACGGTTATACATATTTTGCACCATATTGGCCATTCGATACAGAATCAAGTCCTTCAGTATGCTCTCAAACTCGAAATATCTAAAATTACTTGTTCCCATCTGTCACCAACACTCTTCATGGAATGGTCTGGTTGATTGAGTAGATACTGATCTTAGATGATGCTTGAATCTGAGCGTAGGTTTGCGATCTGAGATTGGATCGGGGAATGTGATGTTGTATTAATATGCATATTTGAGTTATGCTTTTAGTTTATTGTATCTGATATTACTTGTCCAATCTTCACCAAACTCTAATAATGTCTGTCGGATCGACACGGACTTCTGATATGCTGAATCTGAGCTTGTAGTTCGGAGTGCTGGAGATGTTGATTTCTTTAAAATAGCAAATTTGACGAGTGCACTTATTCAGTGTTAATCATATACTAATATATTACTCTGTCAATCTTCACCAAACTCTCCATGATGGTCCTGTTTGGGTTGATACCGGATTAAAAGATCGAGACTGGCTGTAGGTTCGATGCTGGAGATGATGTTGTCTTTTAAATAGAGCATATTTGAGTATTGTAGTTCAGTAATCTTATCTAAAAAATTCACTGTCAATCTTCTCAAACTCTCATGTGATGGTTTCGAGGTGTACTACCTGACTACTTACGAGATCGCTGACTTATCGAGCTGTAGGTTTCGAGCTGCTGGAGATGTGATGTGTTGTTTAGATATGCTATATTTGACAGTTATTGCTTTGGTTTGTTTAATTAATATCTGAATAATACTTGTCCATTTCTTCCCAAACTCTAATAAATGGTCTTGTCGATGACATCTGATCTCGATTGATGCTGAATCTGAGTCTGTAGGTTTCGGTGCTGGAATGTTGAGTTGTTAGATATGCTATTTGAGTTATTGCTTGTTTCAGTTTTAATTTGTATTGAATAATACTCTGTCCACATCTTCCCAAACTCTAATGACTGGTCTGTCGGATGACAACGGACTTCGATGATTGCTGAAGTCTCGAAGCTGTAGGTTCGATGCTGGAGAATGTGTATTTTCTTAAATAGCCATATTTGGTTGTCACTTTATTCAGGTTTATCATATCTACATTATTAACTCGTCCAATACCTTCACCAAACTCCATGGATGGTCTTGTTGGTGTGATACCGACTTAAACAGATGCTGAAGCTGGGTACGTAGTTTCCGTGCTGGAGATGTGATGTTGTTTAAAGTAGCATACTGTTGAGTATTGCTTTGTTATCAGTTTAATTTATCTAAAACACAAATTCACTTGTCAATCTTCATCAAACTCTCATGGATGTTTATCGGGTGATACCGACTTGAAGATGCCTGACTATGGAGCTGTAGGTTCGGATCGCTGCGAGATGTGATGTTGTTATAGATATGCATATTCTGATTGTACTTGTCTTGTTTAGTTTAATATATATCTGATATAATACTTGTCCAATACTTCCACCAAACTCAATGACATGGTCTGCGGATGACACGGACTTCGATGATGCTGAAATCTGAGCTTGTTAGGTTTCGGATGCTGGAAGATGTGATTTTTCTTTTAAATTAGCCATACTTGAGTGTCAACTTATTCAGTTTAATCATTATCTAAATTATTACTCGTCATCTTCACACAACTCTCCATGGTATTGTCCTGTTGGTGATGACCGACTTTTAAAAGATGCTGGATACTGAGCTTAAGTTTTGGTGTCGGATGTGTTGTTTTAAATGGCATATATTTGAGTTATTGCTTGTTCAGTTTAATCTTATCTAAAAATTCTTTCCAATCTTCATCCAAATCTCATGGATGGTTTAATCGGGTGATACCGACTTAGAAAGATGCTCGATATGCGCTGTATGTCGATGCTGGAGATATGATTTTCTTATAAATAGCCTATTTGAGTGTCAACTTATTCAGTTTTAACATATCTAAAAATGACTTGTCCAATTCACCAAACTCTCGTGGGATAGTCTGTCGGTTGATACCGATTAGATTGAGGCTGAGCGAGCTGACATGATATCTTAACACTATGGTATGATATTATATGATTATTGTATGATATTGAACCTTAGACACTATGGTTATAATCATGTATATTATACGATATGGTATGAATACAATATTACCAATCATGGTTGTTGCGAATTATACTATACGATATGGCTTATGATAATGGTATATGATATGAATTTTTATGCATATGTATTTCATACGATATGGATTGTGATTGCGATATACTATTGAATGATATGATACGATAATTATACCAATATCATATGATACGATATCGGTATTAATTACATGACTATGGTATGATACGATATATATATATGCTAGGAATATACGATATGGTATGATACTATGTATATGATAGTATACAATATGTAATGATGTTATGTGTATGATACGATATGTATGGTACTGAATACATATTTATCACGATAAGTGTATGATTACGATAATTATATGATATGGTATGATACGATATAATGTTAACGATAGGTTTGAATGATACATATTATATATATCGGTTTTGGAGTAGTATTACAATATTATACGATATGTGTATGATCATTTATGGTATGATACAATATTATACAATTGGTATGATACGATATGTACGATATGGGTATGATACAATCACTGTATATACATGTACAAATAATATTATATACAATCATGTATATGATACAATTATAGTTTTGATATGTAGAACAATATTAAATATGGCAGAACTAACAAAGTATCAAACGTAATCATAGTCCAAAAACACACATACAAAATCGTTTAGGACAACACGACTTCGACCGAAACGAGAGGCAGGACTCAGGATGCACTCGAGGATAGCTCCTCTGCTGACGGTCACCCGCCGTGATCCCTGTGGTCGAAACAAAGTAAACGGGGTTACCCGTTTCGATCAATCTCAGTATATGAAAATGACAGTCTAACAGGTTATCGAAACAATCAGTCAACATATTGATTTAGTGATTAATTTGTAATCGCAAACAAGGGTCATATAAGCACCGTAGTAGATTTGCCGAAATATATGACTTTTAAACGAGATTTTTATAACCCTGCAACATCCAACTTTTGGTTAGGTATTCTCTAATACAATATGTAAATTACGATATGGTATAATATATTATACTGATATTATATATATATAATAAATAATTCATAATATCTATTATATAATATCAATTTATCATTGGTAATATGATTTTAAATAAATATATCATATAGTATATCCTAATTATGATAAAGATAATCATAATATAGTGTATTATAATATAGAAGTTTATATCTGTACATTATGATAATTGTTGTAGTATTGGAATATATTAAAGTGTAATGGATGAAAATCCGTGGGCTAAAATAAAAGCAACAATATAATAATGGCCATATAAAGGTGTTGCCCGTCCGATGGAGCTTTGTAATCTTTGACCTTGTTATTTCGGGGATTTTATTTGATTATCGTTAACTCGATGTTACTTCGCCTAATTTTTATAGCAATTGTTAAGCCTTTTTCATACCACTGGATATGACTATGGATTGCTCATTTACCGATCAAGACGATGGCTCACGGCGGGTGTGACCGTCAACAGAATCATGACTCTGCTCCTCCTAGACACACGGTTCCACCTCTGGTTTGTTCCAGGGGTTCGTGTTTGTGCGTCTTTGATTTTTTGATTGTCATTTTCGGAACTTACGAGATTCAATCACTGTTGTTATCTTTGCATTGACATACCATTTCGTTTGGTTGAAAGTATTGAAATCGTTGGTCATCAAATAAGTTAGAATGAAGAGTATTTAAGTGAACAAAGTAATTTTTTTAGGCAAATATGCATTGAAATTATAGACTTTTGATTGACTTTTCTACCACACGTATCTCTCTTGCGCAATTTCCGAACTCATGAACATTCTGGGGCCTTGCATCGGGAGTATGACGAACAGGAATTACTGCCAGGAATGACAAAAAAAAAAAATAACAAAAAAAAAAAAAAAAAAAAAAAAAATAAATAGAATCGACATCTTTCTCTGATGTGACACGTTATAATTGTTACAACTCGAATCCTGATCAATGAATATTCTTATTATCACAAATATATAACTCTATTTGTTTTTATTCAAAAAGTATTTGTGACCGTTAGCTTACAGTTTATTGCTTTAAGAATCAAAACAATATTCTAACATGATTGCAAGTTGAAGCGTGGGTAAGGGGAGTGGGTTAGATAATGTGTTGTCTGTATCATTAGAACGGTGATTGAGAGCAGTAGAAGCAGTCATGCAAACCAAAACTCATCGTTATAAATGTTCACCAGTTAATTTCAGTGTATGTTTGATGACTATTATATATGCTATAACATCAGAATAATGAAATAACATGTCAACATTCATTTAGGCTAATGAGCATAGTTTCTTCTGTATTTCAAAACGAGATAGAAAAAGTTATCAGAAAGATATGTGATTCTTCAAATGCCCTCACTCGACTTTGGATTGTTTTTTGGTCACTCATGATTACGTTTGAGTACTTGTCGCCTCATTTTATATATAGCATGGTTTTGTACTTTGCTAAGAAAATTGTCAACATTCTCAAGCCAAGTTTCCAAGACCCTGCGACATGCATGCTCCCCAGTATTTGTTCTTGAAAAAAACCTTTTTTCCTGAACAACCAATATGAGATGTGACGTGCTATACACTTGTTCTCGTTTATTGCATGTCGTGCAAGCTCTGGTATTTCAAGTCTACTGATCCACTAATTGGCAACGAAAAGGGTATTTCGAAAGTTTCGTTTTGTTATAAGAGACAGCCTTTCTAATAATTAGTGGACTATGGTGTTAAATATATTTTTGCAATAAACCACGCTGTCAGCCGTCTAATAGAGCACATCAAGGGACACTGGCACCTTGGGTTACTTTTAAACTAGCAGGAGGGCTTTGGTAGATTCGATGATTATGATTCATGAATTGTGATTATTATTGTTTGTTTCCTCCTCTGTTGAGACATATTCACCATATTGAGACGTCACCATTGGGAGCTGAAGGGTTGCAAATTTGACTTAAGCCTCACACTCATCGATTTTAGCGGCGAGGGTTCTTTTGCTGCCACACTATGGCTGAGAGACGACCTCTGATTTAAGTCATATCCCCGAAACACCATGTATTCGCACTTCTACATGACCGATGTGTGTTGGCATGAGCAATCACTACCTAATTTTAACTCTTATTGCTTTGACGCGGCCAGGTGTGACCATGATGCTCGAACGCACGACTCCTGATCACGAACGCCTCTACCACTAGCAGCCACTGACCCGCGCGGTCGTGGCTCATCGGGTAAGAGCGTTATCGCCCTCGGCATGCGGAAGGTTGTGGTGTATCGAATCCCGGCCGCGACAGACCTACATCAAACCACAGGCTAGTGACAGTCTCCACTGGCCAAAACCGCTCGGCACCAGGTGTGAAATGTCACGGGGTCCTCGGAGAACCTTAAATAAAAACGGATGCTCCCGTTCGCACAGGTGTGGCCACGCTATAAGAACCCTCACTGCTAAAGCCATGAATCGACTGCTAAGCATTTGCAATGTTTCACCCTTCACGGCCAATTGTACGATCTCAATATGATGTGAAATATTCTGACGGACGAAGAAAGAAACAAATAATTCATCAATCACTCACCACTGCGATCGGGTTGGGTTGGGCTGATATTTAAGTGGCGAAGTAAACATGTGTTAAACGTGAGTATATACCAAAACCAACATATACAAAGTTCGATCAGGTGCTTGGAGGGAGTTAATCATCTTGACTAATTAACCGGTCAATCCGCCGTGAGCTCTTAGTAAAGATAAAATATTCTTTTTATTGCACAGGACTTGCTCATTTGCGCCAAGAATTAATTGAACTTGACATTGTAGTTGTTACATATGATATTTTGACTTATTTAAAAAAAAAAAAAAGTTCCACCATATGGATTTCTTTTACCATTTAGACTTTCGTTGGTACCAAAGTTTTACCTAGTGATCTTGACTTTGGATATGACGTAGTTTAAAAAATTCGTAACCTTTATCTTTAAAATCAACCGCGATGGTTTTGATATTTACACGGGAATCTTTGTAATTAAAGGTCTTTCATTTGTACGAAAGCCATAGTTCAGCCCTTGCCTACTTTTTTCAAAACTTTTAATATGTACATCTTTGATATGATAAGGCCCCAGCAGAGTTAGGCTTCTACGAGTCTGTTGTTCTCTGACAATTCTTGTTATCTCAAAAATTGTTCGGCTATCACCTCTCTGGATAATTCAACTATATGAAAATTATATATGTTTTTAAAATATAGTTCTGTTCTCTCGACGTCAATCATAGTAGATATTTTGCCTTGTCGCGTTATATTAATACGTCATATTTTATTTGTTACAAATAGATAAACTACTCTAATGTTGAGTTATATCTAATTACTCTACTCAGTATTGAAACATTAACAAAAACAAAAAGTTCCATGTAATTAAAATGATTATATTTCAAAAACAGTAAAGTGTCCGTTCATTTTTAAGCAAATTCGACAAGGTGCAGGTTAGATATACTATTGCCAGCTTATTAACAGCGGCGCGTCTGAAATATGGGCTGAGAGGAACCCACCCATTGCACAACTAGAATGTCAATTTTAGACATCAGCACTAAATAGTAAACACATTCCTCTTCAAGTGATACGAACACCTCCGGATACCATGTGATGATTGATCTTCAGAATGTATCTTCAATTCATCG
>CAJDSM010101611.1:0-11330 GCA_903981925.1 Ostrea lurida
AATAAATAAATAAAAAACAAACCAAAAAAAATCTTAGTCTTGATTTTAAACGTCTAATCACATTAAAATTCATATATACGTATATGTTTAGCATTTCTTTGAAATATTTGGTAAAAAAATCAATCAAATTTAGAAATTCATAAATATTAAATTAAACTTAGATAATTAAATAAATATGGGCTCTGAGGTAGAAACTACGTCACATCGTCGTTACGTGAAAAGCGTCCCACCCATCCCGTGACAGCTTGGGAGAGCCTCGAGTCGTGGAGTATCATGTGGGCTATGATTTCTACCATTTCCATATACTAGAGAGCAATAAAGTATGCCTAGTAATGGTAAAATTTTGAACAAATTGTTAAAAAGAGAAGTTCCTACCGTTTTAGTGGGCAGTTAAGAATCGGATGTCCGTTTTTGTTCATTTGTATTTAAGTTAACACTCAGTACAGATTACCGCTTTGGATATCGCCAATTTTTTCAAGTTTAATGTACTTCGTTACAAATTATTTCTTGATTTTTTTTTTTTTAATACGATTTGAACATAAGAGAATATTCCCAAATAATGAGTTTTCTTTCCACCAGTTTGAGTATATCTACAAACGTACGCAAATCCGGACAGTCTGGTGTATGCAACTCCACACGGTATTTGGCAGATACTATGCCTGTTTCCCTTCCACAGCTCCCAAGGACTACGCTTACACAAGAGTAGTAAGAAAGACAGAGTATGTCAAATAATGTTAATATATGTATAAATAATTATAATATTTTATATATATATATATATATATATAATATATATTATGTATATATATATTAATTATATACTAAAGATGATTTAACTAAATTGAACTTAGCATCAACCTTGTTGTGGAGTTGGGCCAATCCCTACATCCACCATGAAAAGAATGAAAAGAGAATAAGATACGTATTTTAGATGTTGTATGATATGCACCTTAGGCCTCAGGCTAAACCTACCAGGAACTCGGAGGTGGTCTGCCCCAAGAGGTGCGGCCTGCAGGCCTACCGGCGTGTGGACATGCCCCGTTGTCCACCAACAGACTCCCAGTCATGGGTCAAATGACATTACTGCCTTGTAAGTGCTAGAGATAGCAAAAGGCTAAGGGGGAAAAACACGAGAGAAATATCGGAGTTGAGCCCCGAGGGCGTTATGACTTAGTCGCTGACCAGTCTCTCCGGCAACTCCTGCAACCAATCTGATGCCAGACATATTGCTCAGCTTTCCTTCGGGTAACATCAGTGCGGTCGAGAAGAGGGTCCTGTTGCATGGGCAACCCAGGATCTCCATACAACTGCCCAGGCATTGCGCCATGGACAGGTACGCCATCTTTGTGAGAAATCATCTAAGGCACAACACGGGTAACAACAGTTACAGGTTATAAGTCCAATCTCGATTGGCGTAGAGTTAGGGCGCCACGGGTTGTCTCCGTCGGTTGGAGGGGCCTTCTATTCCCACAGATCAACTACCGCCCGCCTTAAGCTGGGCAGCCCCCAACCAGTAAGGTGTTGATCCGCCACATACTGCTTGCTTCTTTGGGTGCAAGGAGCTTAGAGTGTTTACGCTAGACAGGCAGCTGAAAACAGTGTGCCCAGCAACATACGGAATAACAAAACAAAGTCTCCAGCACTTTGTATTGCAAGCTGGAACGTCAGAACCATGATGCTATGTTCCTCTGAGAACATTCAACAGATCAACGACAGACGCAAAACAGTTGTCATCGATGCTGAGCTCACCATACTCCACGTGGACATTGCAGCATTACAAGAAACAAGACTTGCTGATGAGGGATCTGTACAAGAAAGACAGTACACTTTCTTCTGGAAGGGCCAGAGACAAGAACAGACACGTGAATATGGCGTAGGGTTTGCAGTAAAGACATTTCTTCTACCTATAATAGAACCTCCTGCTGCAGGGTCCGAAAGGCTGCTAATCCAGTCAATCTAGTGACTTGCAACGCCCCAACACTTGCTGCCAATTCTGATTTAAAGGATCAGTTCTAAAACCAACTAGATTCACTCATTGGAGAGCTACCACAGACAGATGTCTACCTACTTGGAGACTCCAATGCAAGGGTCGGCTCTGCACAGAATATCTGGTCGACTTGCATCGGTCACTTTGGAGTAGGAAACATGAACGACAATGAGCATATATTACCTGAGCTATGCTGTGCCAAGCAACTTTGCGTTACAAATACACCTACTTAGTAAATAGACCCTGACACAAAGTTTCCTGGATGCATCCAAGATGTCACATCTCAGGGCAGCCAACTGACCTCTCCTTACCAGAAAAATGACCTTCACAAAGTGCACAACACAAGGAGTTACCATAGTGCTGACTGTGTACCGACCACTCTCTCATCATCAGCAAGGTTGCACTAAACCCCCGCAGATTACACCATTCTCTAAACCAAAGATGGTATACTGAAATCAAGGACACCAAACTAGCAGGACTGAGATTCAAGAGAGGATAAAACACTTTCATTTCCTCCGATTTACCAGCATGTGCCGGTCCCAATGACATAACCAGACCGAAGGTTATATCTGCAGAAGAAAGATGGACATATCTGAGTACAAACGTCCACAAGTCTGCAATTGAATCATTTGGGAAGAAAGAAAGGCAAAATGTGGACTGATTTGAGGCAAACCTCCAAGTGATGGAACCTTTAACACAGTCCAAAAGACAGGCCCTAATAAGATGGAAGTAAGACCCATCTCCAGAGCAACCTAAATACCCTGAGAAAAGCCAGAGTGGAGAGTCAGGAGACAGCCAGAAAATGTGCCAACGACTATTGGCTACAGCTGTGCTCTTCCATCGAAAAGGCATTCAATTCTGGTAACACCATAGCCATGTACGAAGGAATAAAGCAAGCAAATAGAAAAGCGCCTCATTAAAATAGAAAAACAGGTGCAGTCATCACTGACTGCAAGGAACAAATGGAGAGATGGGTGGAACACTACCTGGAATTGTACGTCACAGAAAACAAAGTTTCTGAGGAATCCCTCAATAACATTCAAGCTATGTCGATTTTTCAAGTAATCTTGTTGGAAGAATTTGCAATATACGGCGAGTCAAATTGGAAAAATATTTATAGTTGTAAGATTAAGGACTTTAAAGACAAACAAATCGCAGAATTTACTTATAAGCTATTTAATAATATACTTTGTAATAATGCATATGTTAGCAAGTGGAATAAAGAATGAATGCATACATTGCAAATAAAACAAATTGAAACTATAAAACATTTGATATACGAGTGTGATAATGTTAAAAATATATGGAACATTGTAAGCAGTTATCTGTTTTTCGAAGTTAAATGGAAACTTAATTATAACTTATGTAGCTACAAACATAAAATGTTATGTAGATTAGATTCCTTAAGTGAAACTACATTCAATATGTATAATCATGTTTAAAAATCAATCTGTTTTTATTCATCAGTATTGAAGCATATGGATGCAAATATTGAATATAAATGTTTTGAAAATCTATTAAAAATAATGTAATATGACTAAAATGATTCTCCCAGTAGCTCACAACTCCAATAATTTAGACATTGTCAACTTTCCTTTTTTGTGTAGTAATGTACCACTATCACCTGCTTATGGTGTGTATGTCTCTCAGTTGATTCAATACGCAAGGGCATGCCATGCGCATGATGATTTTTTAAAGCGAGGCCAACTACTAACCAAAAAGTTGATGCTGCAGGGTTATAACAAATCTCGTTTAAAGTCATCATTTCGCAAATTCTACGATCGCTATAATGACCTTGTTTGCGATTACAAATTATCACTAAGACATATGTTGACTGATTTGTTTCATACCCTTTGTTAGACTGTCATTTTCATACTAGATTTGACGACGGGTAACCCCGTTTACTTTGTTTCGACTACAGGCTCACGGTGGGTGTGACCGGTCAGCAGAGGATGCTTACTCCTACATGGCACCTGATCCTGCCTTCGCTTTCGTCGAAAGTCCGTGTTGCCCTACACTCGATTTTGTATGTGTTTTTTGGACTATGATTACGTTTGATACTTTGTTACTTCGCCATTTTATACATTATATTAGGAATTTTGATAAACTTTAATAAAATTGAAGCTATATATCATACTTTTAATTACCACACCCATTTTCATTTTATCTTTCAAAAGACAAAATTCTTCAAAATCATGCAATGCGTTACAGTTTTAACACAACTTTAAATATCCCCTCATAGACAGAAGAATATGAACTACGACCTATACGAGATTCTATACTTCATAAACCCGTGACAAAGAAATGATACTTGCTAGGATCTAGTAAATGTTACCACACAAACCTGTCTTACTCCTCACGAAATATTGACAGCTGGTCAAGGGAGCCAACCTTCAGAGTATTGTTGAATACATATGCCAGGAGTGTGTAAATCAAATTGGCTTCTAACAAACCCAAAAGAACTTCTACGTGAATTTCGAAATCCCAGAACCTTACATTATCAAACAACATCAAAACATAGACTTTTACAACACTTAACACGACCATCCGCAGGAACGATCATATAAAGACAAGGCTTAGAACATTATAGACAGTGCTTCTTTAACAAAATGAGAATGAAAGGAAATTCTTATCTAGCGTGATCACATTCAAAAAATATATATTATGTAAACTCCTCCGATTTACACCAATACTCTGAAGTCGATATTAAAGCAATAGCTGGAGTCCTCAATTGACAATATCTTGTAGTTTTACGCATCAGGTCTCCAACAGTTCTGTTGAAATTCCAATGGGCACATTGTCCTTATTAACTGACCTATTTATATCTTATAAGCCACCCCCCGCACACCACCCTGCCACACCACCCCCCAGAAATTGTTCAAAAGCTTCTCCACGTGAAATGAAAGAGAAATAATGCTAAGCTATGGCCTTAATTACAACATACGATAGATTGACGGTAGTTTTATTCATCAACTAATAATGATCATTCATACGTGTCGATTCAATATATCCCACGACTAGAATAAGGAGACACAATAGAGCTCCAATAGTCTGCTTCATCGTGGATATTGATATCGCATTACATAATAAGGCAAAATAAACTATTCGTACTTTATGACAAACGGAGACAATTTCAGCTTCTCCATCAGATCAATTGCCATATTTAATGTAGCAATCATCATCACTGCTATGTGATATCTGCTCTCAACTTATTCGTCGCAGAGCTGTTCATGCGTATGATCAGTCTTTGATCAGGCAAACTAGCTATACAAAAGTGTAAGTTACGGGTTTCAACAGTCACGTTTAAAGACAAGCATCGAATTTATGGTCTTTATAACAAATAGTTTACCAATTGGACCTATCATTGAGTCAATAGCTTTGTCGAATGTGTTATCATAGCATGTTAGCCGATTTTCAACAACAACTGAATTGACTAACGGATTGTTCTGTTCAGTGATCAAGGGACTATGGGCTCACGCGGTGACCGTTCAACGGAGGATGCTTACTCTCTAGTTACTGATCCACCTCTGGTGTTGTCCAGGGTCCGTGTGCCCAACTCTTGTTTTGTATTCTATTAGACTACAGATTAATTGCTTTGCCTTGTACAATCACATGTATTTATTGTTTAATTTGAATCTGTAGTTATTACTTGTGAAATTATCCTCTATTGGAGAGGAAAACAGTTCCCGGCCTAAGCTTGCGCCTAGGTATCTAGGACTCTAGGTGTGTGATTGTTGATGAAGGCAAGCATAGGTGGTGTCATGACATGTCTGTTGCCTGTATGCCGACATGCTTTGTTGGATCTGAATATGTTGTGATGCAAGAATTTCAGACTTTGCACAAAAATGTGCTACAATAAGGAAGGACAACCTATTACAGCCTGGGTTCACGTCCATTGTCTCGCTGTATGCAATGTCAGCATAATATTGTCAGGGAGATAATTTAATTGAAATATTAGATTGTAGATAATGTGTATGTAAAAATAATTGATTGTACACCAGAGTTAGTTATACGATTATTCCGTTTTCAAATATGTATAAAATCAATATGCTTTATACCTGCATTGAACTCAATTCAATAAACTTTTAAACAGCACGTCATTGTTATGTAAAAAAAATTGATCACGTTTGGTATCACGAGGTTAATTTCTGACATTGTTGCAAAACTGAAGGACAAATTTTAAAATTAGATTTGAGCGCTATGAGATGAATTGCGTTTCTTCACCACAGCACTTAGTGAACTGTTCATCTAAGAAACATGGTCACACATAGATTTCAAAATGAGTGATGCTCTATTCATGTTGTCTCGAAATTCTGCAATGATTTTCATTGACGGAAAAGCCCATTTTACGTTAAGTACTACTTTATGTATTTTTTGAAAATTTGTAGCGCATACATGGTTAATATGTGTTGCTAGGAATAAAGGAAACTGTCGTCCATACGCAATACAAATGCGAAAGTATGTATGTTGGTGAAATTGATTAATGTTTTTGGCACAACGTATTGAAAACTAATACATTTATGGAGTACATCCTTCAATTGTATTACAAGGATTATGTCCATATTTTGTTCCTGGGGTTCCACGATTCGAGTATCTTGAAGTCAATCTAGCTATCCAAGAGAAATGCTTATACAGTGAGATCAGTTTAATATGGATTACATTGATAATTCAACATTAATTATAAGTTTCACAGATCCCAGAACTAAACATTTACTGTATCCAATACAGATATCTTTTCCGTTGGATAGCCCTCGGCGGGGCCCTTGTTGACCATGTCGTTTTCTTAGTTCGATTGAAGGTAAATGATTTTGTTGTTCAAAACGATATTCCCATGGCTACAGATGTCTCAAATTGTAAGACCAGACTGCCCCTTAAGCACGGTATACCTTCTGTGTCTACTGTTTGTTATATCACATATAGCTGTTCTAGTTGACCTTTGTCCTCGCTATCACAGAAATTTAGCTTTTGTGTACCTTGGTTCCAGATGAATACATAGCCAGATGTTACACCTCTCAGAGTACACCCAAACGTGACAGTGGAGTTTCAATATTGACAGGATATTCTGTCGAGCAACATCACACCTGTACGTCAGCCTTCTTTTCAGGGTGTTGCTGCTGACACTGTTTGTAATGTAAAAGGTTAATGAGGCTGTAAAATACCGTGTAACACGACGAACTGATATTGTGCAGGGATTGAGACAGTCATTGTTTTTTGTAGTACTATAAGAGGTGGGCCGTCGGGGTGATAATGTATGCATTGTAACATGTCATGATATATATTCATGATCAAACTTGATCTCAGAGTATCTTACTATTATCCAGCAATTTACTAAAGATGAAAACTTCAAAATCGATCTTTTCTGCTTTAAATGTTTTCCAAGTATTCCGAAAGAATACATAATCAATTCTGAATTACCATACTTTGATGAGTACCCAGATTGCATAAAAATCTTACAAACAAAAGATGACATCGCTCAGGTTCCAGAGTGCTCTACCAAGCTCTACCCTTACAATAACTAAACTAATAACAAGCTGTTAAAGAGTCACTTCAGAGTATTATGTTCAAATACAGATGACTCCGAGATAGTTCGAATCAGATGTGATTCTCAAAAATTCTAAAAGAGCTTTGTAGAAACTCACAGTCCACAAGATTTTCTTAATCGGACTGCTGAGTCAAACGTATGCTTTCTCCAGACTATAAATACAAACAATCCTCACGAATAAATTTAATAGGCTTTTTCAGAAGGAATATTGAAAACAAACACGGCACAACCCGAAAAACAAGTTTTAGGTCGTTGGAAATAAATACACATTTGATCAGAAAACACATTGATATGCGGAAAAGTAGAATTAAGGAGCATCGTTTGGATTTGCTTATCAGAAATATTATGGTAGCCTTGGGAAGACCATCGTCTTCAACAATCTAGTTGTTATTACCTATGGGCACATAACGTGGTCCTATTATGCCAGACTTATTTATCATATCTATGAAAGCAGAATATGTGTTCAAAAACTGTATACGCAGATAAAAACAAAAAACTTGCCGTGTCGCTTCAACCTTACATATAAATATATAATGATGCTTATCAATTAACAATTATAATTTTCATTAATTATGTCCATTGATATATCTAACGAACTCAAATTAACAGGACACCACAGAAATCTGCCATATTGGATATACACTATAATATTGACTCAATGCAGTATTGACACTACATGAATATGATAAACATAATGATGACTAACATTGTGCCAACGTCGCTTTCTTTTCTATGTAAGTAATGTACCACTATCACCCTGTATTGTGTTATAATCCCAGTTGTTCGATGCAGCAAGCACATGCCATCGAATGAGACTTTTTAAAGCGAAGGCCAAACATACAAAAGTTGATGGTTGCAGGTGTTTATAACGAAAAGCTCGTTTAAATCATCATTTCGCCAATTCTAGTCGCTACAATGACCTTGGTTTGCGATTACAATTATCACTAAGTCATAATACTATTATGTTGACATGATGTATTTATACCTTGTTAGAACTGCATTTTCGTACTAGATTGATACGACGAGAATCGACGTTTACTTTGTTTCGAATATAGTCGGCGTTTGACCGTTCGCACAGAGGAATGCTTATCCTCCATCGCACCCTAATCCTACCTTCGTTTTATAGGAGACCTTGTGCCTACATCGATTTGTATATATTATACTTTGGGACTATCGATTACGTTTAACACATTGTTACTTCGCCATTAGAATCAAATACTGTAGAATATAATTAAGAAATTGTGCCCAGACCTAAGGGAACTGAATGGTAAACATTGGCCCAATGGTGACTGGTCTAGATCAGGTCAAAAAAAGACATAGTGTTTTCATGTTCTGGCCATGAGGGGTATAATGCTACGTACTGGGTTGCTTTCTTTTTCTTTAGAACTATCGTTTCTTTACTCCAGACATTAGAAGTGAGGAAGAGATAATCTTAATTTCATCATATTTTTTTAAATGTTATGTCCCTGGGTCGGCGGTTCTAAGCTGATCAGGGTCTGAAAAGGAAAAAATCTTATTTAATTATTTCCTAGACACTAACTGTCACGTGGCAAATACTGAGAAATAGTCACATGTAATTGTGATGATAATTTGTTGTCCGTGTTATGGAATTTAACAACAGGGGCCATGAAATTATTAAAAGTTGTACACACTCCCACCCCACCTCACATGCCAAACCAAGGGATCCTCAAAAGGGGACAATGGGGATATCATATAATAAACAAATCATTTCTAGAATCATTTAATTGTACATCTAGCAGACAAATAATTCATAAAAACCCATTGTTAAAGAATGTTTAATTGTCGATGTTCATCTAATGTCCATATCTCTGCTTGTGGTCGGTAACAACGTATTAAAGACTAATTTGTCACTTTGATACAACAAGAGGCCAAGGGGCCACATCGATCACCTGAGCATAGCTGCTTCACTAAGTAAGAGCAGTGATTTTGGGATTTAGGGAATGTGACCCTGTGGACTAAATCTAACCATATTCGAGGTGGAAAGCATGTATCTTGAACCAACTAAATCGACTGCGATATACAGGAAAGCTTTCAGGTAACATCCAATCTTCCTGGTTCAAATGAAAAAAATTTTACAAGAGTTTCTCGATATCTGCATGTAAAACTTGAATCCCTATTGGACGGCCATCATACCCCGAGGGTCTGATCTTGTAAAACACTTGAATCTTATATTAATATCAGGAAGTTCGTATAATATTTCAGCTTCCTGGCCCAGTGGATTCTTGAGAGAAGAGGTTTTAATAGATTTTTCCTATAAATCAATATGTTAAACTATCCCCTATTGGGACCCCATATACCCAACGGAGGTCATCTGAATTTGAACAAACTTGAATTCCTCATATATCAGAAGCGTCATATAAATTTCAGCTTTCCTGGCCCAGTGGTATCTTAGAAGAGATTTTAATTGACACACACCTATTTTTGCATTTCGTGATTATCTCCTTTGATTGAGCTGTTCCTTCATGAACAAAAATTGAAAGTCCCTTACCCAAGAATGTGATGTGTACTAGAGTGTTTGTTGAATTGGCCAGCGGGTATTGAGAAGAAAGTTGAAATGTTGAAAAGTTTACGACCGACGACAGACAACAGGATAAATTTTGGCAGGAAGCTCACTTGAGCCTTCGGCTCAGGCTGAGCTAAAATGGCTTGTATACACGAAGTATTGTAAGGATCGATTTTAAGAGTTGCCCACAAGGGTTGGGGAAAATCGACCCCAAAAATGGAAAAAAAAATGAATTGCAACAAATGGTTTATTCTGCAAATAAGCACCGATTATGATGATTATCAGGGTGATAAATATGGAAGGTTATTGCATTGGTTGACTAAGATTTAATAGCCCCCAGACATCATGAATTATCTTAAATCCAAACATTTGCTTAAAAAAATGACCATTTGGTGAATAAAAACGAAAATTCGTTATAGAGCACAGGCTGGACCAAAGAAGATGATAAAATCAGAACCATGCCTGGCATCAATTTAAACTGGCAAAAAATAAATAAAAATTGGTTCCCAAAGGCTGTGCTCTATAAACAAATTTATCGTTTTTTATCACAAAATTGAGTATTTAAGCAAATGATGCTTTCGCCTTTATAATAAAGTTGATTAATCTCATAATGTTATGGGGCATTTAAATTCTTAAATACAACATCCAGAGACACTCGAGCTGCACGGCGGGTGCTCAACCGATACATACCAAGGAAAATACTTTTTCTCTGATTCCTACGGCAACCTCCATTCAGAATTTTACTGAGTGCTTCAATTCCCAGGATTCCATTGATTTTGGCGCAGACTGCTTCGTTTGTGTTAATTCTATTTGGACTCTTACGATGATATGATCACTGATTCTGTTTATCTTACCTTTTATGATACTACATAGACGGTGACAATAAGAAGTTTTAATATGGATCTAGCATAGACTTTTAGATAGAAATATTTGAATATTGAGCTTTTAAGATTTCTACTTTAATTTTTTTTCAGAGATCACATTGCTATATTGTAAATTCCATTTTGTATATTGGATAATGAATTATCTTTGGTGAATGTTTTATATTATGCTGATATAATATTTTATAAAATTTATTAATACGGAATCTGAGTGTACTTTCTTTATCAATATTCTATTTCTTTAATAATCTTATATATCACATGGTGTACGTATTATGATAATTATTTTGAATGAATTATATATATGCTCGATCCACGTGGCTAGTAGTCGATAACACAGCTTTCACTTCGATCTTGCAAGAGCACAAGGGCATACAACTGATTTATTAAAGTAAA
>CAJDSM010101612.1:1512-12237 GCA_903981925.1 Ostrea lurida
GTTTGTGGTTGCGTTAGAATGTGTACATGTGGAGATGGGAAATCAGTAATGTGATTCTCTGTTAACAACATGTGTAAAGGTTCTGAACAAAAGATTTTAGAAATGTGTATGCATGAACGTATTACTAGCTGTAAGCAATGCATTTCGTTCTTATTCATTATTCAACGAATATTATGAATTATGATTTTTATACGAAGTGTTTACAATAAATACTTCCCCACATGGCATCGTGTAAAATGTAGAAGCATTTATGAGTTTTCCAGATAAGGCTGCCTAAAGTTAATTCTACGTTCTATCGTGTAACGTACCAATGCAAAATTCAAAAACGTATGAGGAGAGGGAGGGGGAAAATTACAACAAACAATAATAATTTTTTCACAACACCGTGTGTATATAGAAAATCAATTATTCACACATCAACAATTACGCAATTGATCTAATTGTAATATTATTCAAACGATCAAAGTAAATTGAAATTACCCAATTTTTGCGACAAAAAAGGGTCATGTCAATCAGTACGATAACACTTTGTAGAGGGAATACAATTTTCATAGTATGATCAAAGTCAATTGTCTGAGAGTCCCCCAGCAAACGATTATCACCCCTTCTATATGGGATTTGCTAGCTTACATGTAATACAACCATGCAATGGGTAGCAGTGGGAGTTTTTGCGTATGACACATCTATTACTTTAAATCAGGAGAGTATTTGTTGTCTGATTTTTGGTCAAACGGAAATTTGCGTCTTGAAACTAAGCGCGCTGGTAAGAACTTAAACTGAGAAATTAACTTTAGCAGACTCAGACACTTAAAATTGAGATCCGATTAGATAAATAGATTAAACAAGTTAATTTTGTTCTAAATAGCGGCGGTCAATATTTGATTTGAGGTAAGATTTTCAGCTTGAATTGTCTCTTAATGTAACATCTCAAACACTGGCAAATTGGAATTATGCATCAAATCATAGCCAGCCACCACTTCAGATGAAAATTACAATCGCACTCATCATCAAAGTTGACAAGTGATACGGGTGTGCCTTCCGTTCTGTTCTATAATTGTCAAATTTGATTTTTCTGCACTTGTTAGGAGCATGATAATTTGGATACTTATTCAGTGAATGGTGCTTTAACAATTTATAAACTCTCCATGAAAATTATGCCTTAGATAAGGCCGGATTTGTGATTTCAAATTGTAAAAGGTGTACGTGGTGAGATATTATCGAGACACACTGGGGCATTTGGTGTCTGTATGTTTCTTTCAAATGGCTTAGAGAGCAAATTTAATTTTAGCACGGCTTTTAAATGAGCGCATCAAACGAGCTTGTGAAACTATGCGAGCCGTGAATGCATAAATATAAAGTACTGATACTATTTGCTATTAGGTTACTTTCATACAGTGATCTGTTACTCGGAAAGGTGACCATATTACGGTCATCTGGCACGTGCTTGCAAAGTCACTGGGATTCAAGCTTGAAAGGTATTGAGGAGTAATAGTCTTAATCAGTTAATGAAGCGGAATCAAAAATGTAGAAAAGACGCAATAACACATACATAAACGTTACATGTGCAAGGAATGGGAAAACATGGGGTTACTGAAAAATTATCGGTTACGACTTTCAAGTTATGTAATTAAGAGAGAAATTGTATTTATATAATCACCTAACTCATTGATGATTCTTTAGCACCACTAAGCATTTGTGTTTAGGATTAGTTAAATTTTTTAACCTTTGTTTGTCGAAATACAACTCGATCACTGTTAGATATGTACATATTCTCCATAACTCCAATTTATAAACAATATATTTTAATTGAATAATCTTTTCAATAAGTGACAGGACAAATAGGCGTAGCCACAGTACAATCAATCTTGTAAGCCCAGTCCTTCATATTTCATTAATTTCTCTATCAACAGATAAAGCAGTGTCATATCCCTTTTGTTTTTCACATTATAGATTTTTAATTCCATCAAATGCATTTGCAAAGTTTTTAATTTTTTTAACCAATATAATAACCTACATAATTAGCTAAAGTCCTTGAAACCGATTAATATACATAAGCATCTGATTTCGATACATTAAAGTTTAAAGTTTTCCTTTGGCAAAGTAAATTGGTTGAAAATGCACATATTTTTTGTGTAAGATTGGGAATAGGGGGGGGGGGGGTTAACGATCGTTTAACCCATAAAAAATAATGGTCATTTATTGGTCATATTTTTCTATAAATTGATTCAGACGGAATCACTTGGCAAAGTTAAATTATTAAACTTTAGCTCAAAAAGTACTTTGAAAATTAGAAAATCATATTATTACAAATGTATGATAGCAGGGCCTATAAATTGATAGACCGCCATTGCTATCAAGGAAGGGTGTAATTTGAGATTCATCCGAAAGTACCTGGGTTATGCATTGCACCAGTGCAGAATACATTCATGCGACCAAAGTCATCAAGTATTTCATGAGAGAAAATGTAATATATAAGCCTGTATATGTATCATGAAATATTGAATTTCTAATACGAAAGGACAGTTTACTTTTTACGTTAAATTACCCGTTAGTTTATGTTTACGTTGGTAAGAATATGTTCAGCGAAATTAATCATTAGGGAAACATGAACAGATGTCGAATTACCCTTTCAGGGAGAAGAAAAAAGATTTCTTTTCATTGTATATAGGGCCCTTCTGTTTAGTTAAAGCCCAACATCCAATAAGCCTATCACGGTCCTCGACACGGGGCGCTGTAGGTAATCTGTTTATATAGCAGCGGGCGGTTTATGAATGAGTCGTCTAGGTCAGTTTTTATGATCCTGTGAAACCTTCATGGCTCTGGTATTTGTGGCGGATGGTAGAGAGAGAGAGCTTAGGAAATTAGTGTTGTTTCCTGATCTGTTTTTGTTTTGTGAAAAAGAATTCTTAACGAGACTACCGAGATTCAATAGTAGACACAAAGTGTTCTCAAGTGCAGGTAATTTTGGATTTGATATTGGTGTTGCTCACTGCTGTTTGCCGCGTAGCCGGTATGTAATAACAATACTAAAAGTTTTGACAGGAATTGTGATTTATCTGCTCCGTGACACTTGTGGGGTCAGGCTGTATTTTGTTGAGTTGTATAAGCTTTTATTTGGAAGGATGTGGCTTGCTTAATAGTTGATTCTTACTCATCAGGTGGAGTCTAAGGTAAGTTTACTATAAGGTAATATATTCATGATGGTCACGTACCTGCTCGTAATAAATATAAGGTAATGGATATTTATAGAATCTTCATGGCTATCCAGAGTTCAAAGTAGTGACGTGAAATGAGTATATACAGGTATATAGGTATTTAATTATTTATTATCTCACCAGTGCAGTTCTTTTGACCGGGAAGCAAGAGGTATATTTATAAATAATTATAAAGGTTGTAACGTATGAGTATTATGAGATCATGTTGTTGAAGTTGTATAAAAGTTTCAAGGCTGTATATTAATGGGACTTGTATTTACAAAAGGAAATTAAGGAAAGAGATGGGGGTTAATCGGGGTTATCTGTCGATGTATATAATATCGGTTCTTTAGTTTCCTTGAGGAGGTTGAATGAGATGTTTTTTAGAGGTTAGAGAAAGAGTAGTACGTGTTGAAAGCGAATATTATGTATAGAAGAGCGGAGGTGACGGATACACCAAATCAAAACCTGACTTCTAAGTCGTTGGCGTTGTAGAAGTTTGAAATACTGTAGCCAATTCTATGCATATAAGTATATTCACCTGTTGGTGTAGGTAGAGTTTAAGGTGTTGGAATTGAAATCTTACCTCAGTTTTCCTGCTTGATGATCTACCCGGCGGGTTTGTTGGGATTGTATTTTTGCAGTAACATGTTATATCAATTTTAACTTCAGAGAATCGTCAGTTTGTTTTAATTTTGAGAGGGTAGTGCCTTTGGAAGGGTTAAATTTTGCCTCATTTAAGACTCGACATCTGTATTTGAAGAAACATTGGGTTTCTTGAATAATTTTTGTATGTGTAGTAAGTTCAAAATGATTGACCAATGTTCGTGAAGAAGAATGACATCTTGCGAATAACACCGTTCACTTTGAAGATGCGGAAATAATCAAGAAGTGTTATGTAAAACATCGGAGGTGTTACAAACACTAACTATAAAGACAATATAATCTTGTGGTTCAAGAACAGAGGACAAACTGAGGTCTAGAAACCTCACAAATATTTGGAACTTAAATACTTTTTTGACTGATTGTAGTAGTAATAATTTAAGATATGCAAAACAACGTTGGTTCTGTCTGATATCTCTCCTTGGAATACTTGCTGGTGGCTGGGGGAAGGTTGATAGATGGTTGGTGGTGGGGTGTAACCTTAATATGTGTAAAAAATTTATTTTTATTTGGGACACTCATCCGCCTACATTATATAGAGTAATTTACTGAGTAATCATTTAAATTATAATGAAAAATGAAAACTTAGGAAGCTTGTAATTAAAAGACTAGGGTGATAAAAAAATTCCCATTCCCCATTAAATCCAGCTAGCAGGGACTCAATTCCCGTAAGTAGAGCGCACATATATGATATTAACTAAACCAATTGGATTTACTGTCATTAAGCGATGCTTCGCTACAATTTAGGGATTGTCAAGGAGATAGTAGGATGATCAATAGGTAATTTTTCGATAAAATAATGGGGAATTTCCTTCAATCACCAATTAAATAAAGGATCACTAAAGTGTTGGTAAACAATGGTTTTCTAAACATTTTCCTTCAATTCTGGCGCTATTTTCTTTTCCATATAGGTGGTGTGGTCCTAACAAAAATGGTAGGGAAATGGGAATAGAGAAACTACAATCAGTCTAAATTAGGTATACATGTTGAAGCAATAATAGTGAATGATGAGATACTATAAATATCTACGACAATTTAAGACTAAGCCCGTGTCGTGGTTAGAAAATAGGGTCCCCAGAATCCCACGGCGTGTCGTAAAGGTGATAAAGCGCCGCAGTTTCGGTAAACTGGAAATACCAGGCCCGTGTCAACACGCCAAGGTGTTGCACTATAAGGATCCTTCCTGCGGAAAGACGTGATTGCCAGCATAGGCGTAAATTCCACAGCCTTATCAAACTCATTGAGCGAGAATATTCTCGAGTGGGACGTCAAACAAAAACAAGCAATTCAAACTAGACTAAAGTATTACATTACATAACTCCAATTTACTTGGTATACAAGACATCAAAAGGCAGATTGGCTACACTTAAACTACATCATCAACAAAACCAAATTTAAAAATTAGAAGCAACAACCAACAATTAAACAATGCTGCATAGAGCTAGAGAAAGTGATACAATGACCATAATACATGTATGCAACAATAAAACAACAAAAAAGATTAACATGTAAAGGAAACTAAAAGCCAATTTAAAAAAATACAACAAAGAGAAAAAGTACGTAATTAAAAAATATTAAAAACTACATTAAAATCATTTTCAAGTAATAAAAATAAGAAGCAATAAAAAAAAAAATCATCAAAACTATATCAGCTTGAATCAGAAACAGCACGGTAATGTCGAAAAAATAGGTCAGAAACTTTGATTATTACGTGGGAGAGGATATTTGTGTTCGCTCTGTTGGTTTTTTGTTTGTTTTTTTTTGTTTTTTTATTTTTTTCGCGAGTTTTTTTTCTTTGAGCGGGGGGGGTGGTTTTTTGATTTTTGTTTTCATTTTTGGTATCCATTGTGTATAATTTTTTTTTTAATCATAACTTTATTATTTCTGTGTTGTTCTAGTTAAAATAAAAAAGGGCGATAAGTAGCAATGGTCCAAACGTAATCCATTAATCCAACTAACATTATTATACAATAATTGAGTGTTAATGGACAATAGGACTTCCTCGACAGAAACGAAGGTAGGAATCAGTGGTCCACATGGAGAAGCTAAGCAGTGATCTTGAGGGAGAACCGGTCAAACCGCCGTGAAGCCTTGAGTGAGATTAAGTAAACGGAGATTACCGTAGTCAAATCTCAATGTAGAAAATGCCAGCTAAACAAAGGGTATAAACAAATATAGTCACATAGTGATTAGTGATCACTGTAATTCGCAAACAAAAGGTCATATAAGCGACGTAGAATTTGCGAAATGAGATGAACTTTAAACGAGAGTTCTTATAACCCTGCAATGCATCAACTTTTTTTGTCTAGTCACTGACGTCTGTTAAAAGTCCTCATATCGCTAGCAATGCCTCTTGCGTATCGAATCAACTGGGGAGATATACAAACCCTAGGCATGATAGAAGGGAAAGTTGACGATTGCAAATTAAAGTCATCAGCTATCCAAAATTAATGTACGTTGTCAGTCCATTAGAAAATCACATGAATGTGTTTAAACTCAAACAAAAAAAAAAATCTTGTCATGTGGAGCTCCAAAGATCAGAAACAGCAAAACTTCTTGACTAGTGCTGGAATGTCTATTCGCATAGTAGTCGGTGTATATAGAATTCGGAGACCCATCCATTCTGAATTCTACACTAGACAGGGAGGTCACTTTTCTAGTTCACCACCTTTACAGAGCTTTGGGTCTCTCAAGACATTCCTTAACACATTGGCTGTGCGTCCCAACAGGTCCATCAAGCCCCACCACCCGCCAGACTCTCCCGGATTGACTAAGCGGCCGAAAGTGACAGGACAATGTACCCTAACAACAGCAAAATAAACCATTATCCAGAGCTAATATTCTGTAAATTCAAGTAAATTGGATATAAATCTCCAGTTCATTATCCTGATTTTTAAAGAAGAAGGGTTACAAATAGAGGTCAATAAAAATCTTCAGAGGAATAAAATATACCTTAAACTACAAAACTCTGCCGAAATAATAATTCACGCACACGTAGGATATCTATAAACAAACTCTAGACGCAATCCGACTTAATGAATGAAAGAAACTGATATTTAAAACCAGCAATTTAGGCTGATATGAATGAGGGATAATCATCAAGGAGTCATTACACACTCTTTCATTTATTTATTTAGCGCCTAATATACCATGGAAGACAATTGCTTTTGAACCACCTCGCGTTATATTACATTGTTATATATTGGATGAACTCTCCTTATTGATTGTGGAAACTAATCATCATCGCCTGTCAGAGTGAAGAAAGCTTGAGTGATTGAAGGCTATTTATGTCTGGCAAGAAGAAGCTTATTTTAAGAGGATATGTCTCGAGCATGCAAAAGACATTTTAATTTATTATTTTATTTCGACGTGTTTCACATGGCCATGCCGAACAAGTCAAAGTATTAATACATATCCATTCTATCGATTTGTGTGTCATACCAGAGGTTCTGTGTTTACCTACTCTTGTGAGAGTTCGATCCAAAGTGTGTACCACGATTTAATCACTGTGGGGGTCTGCAGAGATAATTTATGCCCGGGGGGGGGCTTCAAATAATTTGTGAGATGGGTAGAAACGTGCCGCTGGGTATCTATTTGACAGAACCAAACCTTTCCCATATAAATTTACAATTAATGTAATACTTCTTACATATAAATATTCCATTTTATACTAAATGGTGACTTTCATTGAAGTCACGGGTAATGTCTGATTAATATAAATCTCAATCATAAGATAGTAGTACAGTTATCATATATTCTTCTCAAATATATCAACTGGGCTTAATGTACTCGTGAAGATATCAGCTCCATCAACTGCAGATTAGAATGCTATGAACACTGCGACATTTAACTCGACAAAAAAAGTCCGGAGTTTCGCGAACTTTATAAGGTACAAAGGAACCTTACAAAAACATGGAATTATTATTCAACAACCAACATAGATGAAAAATTTACACTTACATCTATGTAGTTATTTTTGAGATTTTCACTTTAAACAGTAAAAAATCCCATGGGAATGGGTGATTCTAAACAACTATCCAAAGATGTTCACAGAATTTCATCAAAATAATTGACTAGTGGAGGATCAAAATAACAATGTTTTACGCATTGGAACAAATGAAAATATCCAATTTTCTTTAAGTTGTGATGTTGATGGATTAGATCCAAAATGGTAAGAAAATATTGCATTTGAACTTCAGAATTTAATGGAGTTTATCCATAGATAATTAACATAGAATAGATGATTCACTAACACAGGGGAAGAATAATTTTAATTCCAAATTAAAAATGGGAGTTTAAGCCTCAAAGTAATTTTATATATTTTTATAACCAAAATTAAAGAGTTTTTAGTGGTATGAGTGGCTGAAGTCTAAAAAAGTAGTTATGACATAATGCTAATTGGTATTGTCACTATTATCATGGCATGTTATTTAGATCCTCCCTTTTTTACCCGTAATAAGATAGAGAGTATTCGAAATATGAAATATAATCATAAGAATGTAAAAATGCAAAATGCGTAATTAAGGTTGTCTTGGTCTTTAATTGACGTCAGAGCATACTGCACTCTAGAATATATAGGAAAGGAGTGGAATAAATCAATGTCTTTGTGTTGATCCCATTTGGTTTAATACAAAGAATAAACATACGTATAATTCGTACGTCAAGGACTGCAGGCCGACAACTTTAACATTGGGTGAATTGGGGGATGAAAGGAAAATAACCTTTTGAACTTTTTAACAAGGGTAAATAAATGGACTTAAAAAGTAATTTTAAAGGACATTGACCAAGGGTGAAACCGGGAAAAACAAATGACATGGATGAGAAGATGTAAAGGACATGGGAAAGTAATTTTAGAGTAACTGAAAACAAACAGCGGAGACACAAAAATAACATTGCGAAGTAATTCTTAAATTAAATAACAATAATCTGCCCATAAACTTGATATTTTTATTATTTCTATTATTTATTTAATCCACCCCACTTTCTTTACCTTTTTCACAACCCTTTCCTCTTATCATATATAACTTTAATTCCAGGATTTGCAAATCATATAAGTTTTTGATTAAAAAAAACTTTCTCAACAATTTTTCTTTTTTAAACACATCATAACCTCGGATTTTATCACAATTTTCGTCCATCTTTCAATTTTTTACAGATTAACATACATATAATTTTTCAAATGTTTTTAAATTTAAAATTAACTTTTTAATTATTATTTACATCTTCATATTATATATAATTTTATAATTAGTTTCTTTTTTAAAATTTATAATTATCTTTTTTCCTTTCTTATTTAATCATTATTTATGCCTCTATTTCCTTCGTCTTCTTTATTTTTAAAATTTTATATCTTTTTTTTCCACATTTCTTTTTTTCCTTTTTTTATTCACATTTCACCTGTTTTATATATTATCTACATTTTTAAACCTTTCACTACAAAAAACAACTTCCTTTAATTTTTTCTCTTTTATTGCATGTCTCCTCATAATGTAAATTATCTTCTATTTCAATTTTTTTAATATAATACTATTACTTTAATTAAGCTTCTATAATTAAATTTTCTTTCATCTTTTATATATTATTTCCATCTATCTACTAGTTATAACATTTTTATTTATCGAACATTTAACCTTTTTCAGCTTTTATTTTAAAAAATTTGTTTACTTTATTTTTCTTTCATTTCTTTTTTTAATTCCTCTACTTTTTATAATTTTTTATTTCAAATTTTTACAAAATTCTTTTATTCCTTATTAATTTTTATATATCTTTATGCTTTACATTATTGGTCATGTTTTTATCACCATATATTTAATTTATATTTCTTATTTATATTTTATAATCATTTTATTATATTAATCTTTATAATATTCTTTTTTATTTCTTTATTGATTTACAAAAACATCATTAACTTCTTTATCATTTATTATTTATTACTTCAGTTTACCATATCACATATTTCTATTCATAAATTATTTTATTTTTAACATATTCTAATTTATTATTATTCTATCATCAATAAATTTTTAATCCTTTACTTTTCTTTTCTCTTATATAATAAATTTCTTCCCATTTACACAAATTTTTTCTTTGTCAATGATCATCCATTTTCTTATTTCCATTACCAAAACTTTTCTAGTTCCATTTGCCCCAAAGCCTTTCCATTGCCCATTCCAAACCTTTCATTCCAGACCATTCGCCATTCCCGGATTTTCAAACCTTTTTCCATTCACGATTCTAACCTTTTCAGTTCCCATTACCAAGACCTTTATCCATTCCCGATACATTTCCAGATTCCCATTTACCAAACTTTCCATTCGCCATGTCCAACCTTTGTCCATTCCCATCCATTCCATCCCATACCAAACCTTTCCATTTCACATCCAAACCTTTGCCATTCCCGATTTACCCAAATCAATTCCAGTTCCATACCAAACTGTTCCATTTGAATCCCATTTCCAAACCTTTTTCCAGATCCCAGATTCCATTAAACCTTTTTCATTCCACGTGATTGCAATTAAACCTTTGTCATCCAATTTTCAATTTAACCTTCCTTCCATATTTCCAATTAAAACCTTCCATTTCCCATTTCCAATTAAACCTTTCATTCCAATTCCAATTAAACCGTTCCTTCCAATTTCCAATTAAATCCTTTTTTGCCATTCCAGATTTCCAATTAAAAACCTTTTCCATTCCATGATTTTCCAATTAAAATGCCTTTCCCTTTCTTGATTCCAATTAAAGACCGTTTCCATTCCAATCCATTAAATTTTTTTTCCCAGTTCCAAATTCCAATTAAATTTTTGTTCCTTTTCTACATTTCATCATATGCTTTTCCTGTCATTTCTAAATTCTACTATTCCATTCTCTT
>CAJDSM010101621.1:0-13336 GCA_903981925.1 Ostrea lurida
TTAACTATGGCTATGAAACACATCAGACAGGCGTACTAAAATCGTTACGCTACTACGCTCTCGTCACGATTTTACCACGATTGCACTATGACTTATACGATCTTACTACGACCAAACCACGATGGTACCACGCTCTACGTTTATTTAGCAGACTCTTACTACGAGCTTACTAAGGCCCAGTCACACCGAGCTAGCGACCTGGCTACAACCTAGTTGCAACCGAAAGATTTTTGCAAAAATTGTAGAAAGAGTGCGCGACTGATCGCCAATGTTGTGGGTGTTGGCAAGAGCAAACTCAGTCGCTGCAAGGTCAATGACTGCGATTCGAAGTCGCAGACAGGTCTTGCATAGTCGTGTGTCCAATCGAGAATGGATGTACCATCAATCGTACAGGATTGTGGGTCAAATTGCCCCTCAATTGGTCGTGCAACTGAATTTGGCACCTGATGATTGATGATGGCTACCTGTCGTACAACCTTGCCATCAGTAGTGCGACTACTAGTACTTACGACCTATCCAGACTGGTTGCACGACCTTACATTGACAATGTCACAAATGTAAAGGCTAAGATAACGAACAGTGATCAATCTCGTAAGTCCCAAATAGAATACAAAAACAAGAGTTGGGCAAACAAGGACCCCTGGACACACCAGAGGTGGGATCAGGTGCTTAGGAGGAGTAAGTATCCTCTGTTGACCGGTCACACCTGCCGTGAGCCCATTGTCTTGATCAGGTAAACGGAGTAATCCATAGTCAAATCAGTACATGAAAAACGGCTTAACAATGGCCGTGAAACATATCAGACACATTTCACCCAATGGCAGACTAAATCGTTGTACACATAACGACCACAGAATTTGCGAAATGCTGCCTATAAACGCGACTGTTCAAACCCCTGCAACAACAACTTGTTTGTAAGTAGCCTGCTTCGATTCAAAAACTGACCACACACAGAACACGCTGTTGCATATCGAATAAGTTGAGATATATACACAGCATATTCAGGTGATGATGGAATATTGCTACATCTAGCCTTATGCGCGATTTCCTTGTTCCAAACTTAAAAAGTTCTTATCTGGTGGTCGTTACAAGTCCCGACAAGATCAGTCAGTGCCTCTGAAGTCGACCTAAATCAGCGTAGCGTGACACATTTCAGAAATATATATGCAACTGCAAAGAATCCCTACAAGGTGACATCACACTCATATCGATTCTGTTGTGCGAGAATAAAACGTTTCCATAACCCAGGTTCTTTTTGCAAACGTGTCATATGTAAAGGCAAAGATATCGAACAGTGATCAATCTCGTAAGTCCCAAATACAATACGAAAACAGGAGTTGGCCAAACACGAACCCCTGGACACCCAGAGGTGGGATTAGGTGTCTAGGAGGAGAAAGCATCCACTGTTGACCGGTCACACCCGCGGTGAGCCCATTGACTTAATCGGGTAAACGGAGTTGTTTACATTTAAAGCTATATATGCAGTAATTTTTGGAATCGTAGAGATGTAAAGGCAAAGATAACGAACAGTGATCAATCTCGTAAGTCCTAAATAGAATACAAAAACAAGAGCTGGGCAATCACGGACCCCTGGACAAACCAGAGGTGGGATCAGGTGCCTAGGAGGAGTAAGCATCCCCTGTTGACCGGTCACACCCGCCGTGAGCCCATAGTCTTGATCAGGTAAACGGAACAGTCCGTAGTCAAATCAGTGTGTGAAAAACGGCTTAACAATGGCTATGAAACACATCAGACAGCATTTGACTCAATGATAGATAAAAAGCATGTGTGTTATATCACGCCTTATTCTGCAAACTATGCATTTTGACTCAATAGGATTTTAAAAAGTAATTAATTCCCCACTTAATCAAATATTATCCGAGTCTGGTGGTGAACGGTCCCATTCAAAGAGATTAATGACTGCGTGACGAGTTGCACGCGGAATTTTGAAAGTTAACCATTTACATGGCGATGTGAAAGTGTGGACGGTCTGTAGGCGGAATCATTCTGCAATAAGAGACAATCAGACGATAGGATAGAAATTATCTTTTTGAGCAATAGAAGAGTAATCAAATTTCATGTTTAAACTCTGCCTGACAACATTTTCTTTTTTCACTCTCGCATGCACATCGCAAACGTCATTATTCATCCATCGATATTCAATAGAATATCGCCATTTTCTCCTGACATTGAGTAGAACATCACTCTTTTAATACCTGCATATAATTTGTCGAAAATGTCAAATAACATTATATTTTATAGTTTATCATAATGACAAAATACACGGTCTGCTTTTTAACATCGAACAAAACACTGTTTAATGTGACACATATATATGTTTTAAGTATGGTTGATTATCTGTTATTCGTCCCGTTGAAATTATTTCTCCCAAATATTGAGACGACACCATTGCCGGTGAAGGGGTACAAATTTCGAGATCTATGCCTTTTAGCGGTGAGGGTTTTTTTTACGTGCCACACCTGCTGCAACACAGGGCCTCCGTTTTTAAGGTCATATCCGAAAGACCCGTGATTCTCACTTCTAATGCCGAGCTCTTGGTGAAGGAGCAAGTACCAATTCTAACGTCTTAGGTTTGACGCGGCAGGTCCAAGCGCGAGGCTCGAAGTCACGACCTCCCTATCACGAGTTGAGAGCTTTACCACTGAGTCACCGCTAAGTTTTTCTGTAATGGAATTAAGGTTTGAATTTAGGTATACATGAGTTTTAGCGGCGCGGACGTTTGCTGTCATCAAAGAAAGGTGAAGGTGTGATGAAAAGGTGAGGATAACGGACAGTGATCAATTCCTGAAAGGAATACAAATTAAGTGTTAGAGAAACACGGACCTCTGGACATACCAGAGGTGAGATCGGATGGTTGGGGGGAGTAAGTGTTCCCTGTCAACCGATTACACCCGCCATGACCCTTATATAAAGACCAAGTAAACGGAGTAATCCGCATTCAAAATCAGTGTGTAAAGAACGATCTAACACCTGGAAGGAAACACGTCAGACAGCATAGGTTGTATCGTCAAACTGGATCGTTATAACGACCATAGAATTTGCGAAATGCTGACTTCAAACGTGTGATGCGGCTCGCACAAAAGTCCCTTGCAATATATCCATGTGCGGTACCGTGTGACGTATACGTAAGCAGAACAAGTTTCATTTACACTGTACTACAAAATATAAGGAATAAACGTTCATTAGAAATATTACCGGGTTTACACAAAACAGTCGCTGTGACGTTTTCTTATGTTCCTTATCTTTGTTGTGCCTTTTTTTTAAGAAACAAAAATGTTCAAACCAAATAATGACAGTTACAATGCACTCTGCGCATCCGTACATTTACATAAGGTTTACCTTAATAAAGTATCGAAAATTGCTTATTTTACGTTATGCAAGTATCACAGAGTGTGTTTCTGACGTCAAATGTATAAATAAGTAGCCATGTTTCACGCCCCCGCCGCTCCGATTTTGCACTTTGTTATGAAGTAACTAAGGTGCACGTGGTCAACTTGAAACAATATACTTGCCTATTGATGTTCGAATTTCCTCTTCATTTTCCGCTACACTAAAATAGACAATTCAGTAACTGTTAGAGATGCATGGTAGTTTTCGATATTGGAAACTGGGCTTAAATTTTGTCGGCATTATAAACTATGTGAAATAATGATGTCTGACAATTTCACATTATTATTGATTAAATGTTACTGTTATGTATTAGTGCTGGTCTATTCAATGCGAAGTCGAAATCACGGTGATTTTTCAACGCAAATATATGAATAATTCACTTTCAGTTAAACCAGTTACGGTGGCTCAGTGCACGTGGTAGAGCGCTCGCCTCGTGATCGGGTGGTCGTGCGTTCGATCCCCGTGCTTGCACCCGACCGCGTCAAACCTAAGACATTAAAAATAGGTAGTGATCGCCAATAGCTCGGCATTTAGGAGTGAGAATCACGGGTCTTTCGGATATGACCTTAAAAACGGAGGTCCCATGTTGCAGCGTGTGGCACGCAAAAGACCCCTCACTGATACATGTGCTAAAAGTCAAGAGTGCTAAGAATAGGTCTAAATTTGCTGCCCTGGTGACGTCTCAATATGGGTGAAATATTCTCAACGGTACGAAAAACAAATAATCAATCAATATTTTCATTTAAAATATATTTATTGTGCACAAGTATTGCCGACGCCATGCAGTGTTGTGAAGTTGATAATAAACACAACATACAGACAAAGCATAGGGTCCGAAGCTGGCCCATTCGAAGCCACGCGTATATCTATTGGCCGGAAGCTGGCCATCACCACTCGAATGAAGTTTTCTCGAACGAGCCTCATATCTAGCAAAGGCTATTGTGGTACCTTAGACTGCATAGATACCCAATAATATTACTTTTTTTATTTTGAAGTGTGTCACGCCGTGGAGCATACGGCGGCCTTTTGCATCCAGACTGCAAGAACTCAACACAACCTGTGAATTTGTTAATGTGACTGTCAAATATATGATTCGAGACCGTCTAGAGTTAGGAACTGAGGACACAATAGCATGGGGCAGACTGTTGAAAGAAGCTGATCCATGATAAATAAGGTCAATAGAGAGGTTTAGCAAATCAACGTGTACTTATATATGTGTATCAGGGGATTCCGCTAGAAATATGTGCATTACATCACAAGTTTCGTTGATGACATATTTCTACAAGTATCCACATACGTGTAAAGCGCAGAGTACTCGTAAGTAACAACGTGTAGCTTAAAGTTTCTTAATTTTTGTTTAATTCTGTGACTGTGTGCGTTTTTCTGCAAGCTGAAGATTTATAGCAAATATTAAATGCAAAGAAATAAATAATTTTCGGGGAAAGAAAAATATTTGAGCTGTCTAAAACACGTCTTTATTTTCGAAGTCTTTGTTTTACAAGTACACGTAGCAAATACTAAATGAGAAATGTAATGTGTACGTTGTGACTGACACACGTACAAGTGCGCGTACAAGTTGGTTTGCTAAACCTCTCTAATATGTGCATCACAAGTGAAAGAACCCATCAGAAGCTACGGCAGAGCACCAACACAAACTGTTCAGACCAAATGAAAGTGAAATATGTTAGTCTTAAAGGAAACCTTGTCTATCTCCTAAAGGAAAACAGCCACAAAGGAGAAGAAAAGCAGTTCAACTGTGAAGTGCAAATACCCCAAAAATAGAAACAAATGTCCAGCTTTCGGACAAACGTGTAGAAAAGTGAAAGAAGAAGAATCATTTTCAGGAGATGTGCAAACAGACGACATTAAGCAGCATCCAGGACGTAGCATTCAGTGACTCAGATTCCTATTCATTACTCACTGTGAACTCTTCGTTGGGAAAACAGTGGTTTTGAAGGTCTGTCTGAGTACTGATGGATACAGCTGTCAATTGGATAGCGGTTCCACCTGTAACGTCATCAGTTTTCTGTAGTGTGCCCGCATTGCACAATTAGAAGATCCACCGTCTCCAAACTTTTACATTTCAAGTATATTTTGTAAACATGAATATTGCTTCAAAGAATATACCATGTTTGAAATAAAATGAGACGCAAGAAACGCTAGAAACTGTATACATGTAATTGTGTTCAGAATAAACTCGTAATTTGACAAATCTGCTTTAAAGAGGCATGGACATGTTTCGAGCTAAAAATGTTTAAATTTTAGAGTTTACAATGTAATGCTCACTTACAGAATTTCTAATGGTCAGCAAAATGTTGAACGTCATTTGTTGAGTTTCAAGTGAGATACAGCAGTTGCAATTCATTATGTAAACAAGACTCGAGCCATGTTTTTGATTACCTATATTGATTATGCTAGTATACGTGCCGATTAAAGCAGATTTTTTTCAAATTATAAGTTTATCCTGAACACACTTAAACAGTTCTAGTGTTTCTCACATCTCATTTTGTTTTAAACATGGCATTTTCTGTGATTCAATCTTTATGTAAACAAAAATAAGGCACGAGTCTTGTTTACCTAACAAGAATTGTCTTTTGACATTCAAATTTTTGCTGACCATTAGAAATAACTTGGTTAAACATTAAAAATGGAAATCTAAAACGTGTCCATGTCCCTTTAAATGGAACATTTACATTATATTCAATCTATGTGAACAAAAACCAAGGCACGAACCTTGTTTACATAACAAGGAATTGCAAGTGCTCAACAAATGACGTTCAAATTTTTGCTTACCGTTTGGAATATCTAAGTGAGCATTGTCAACATTAAAACTGGAAATCTAAAATTTGAACATTTTTAACTCAAAACGTGTCTATGTTCCTTTAAATTGTCAAACTCTCGACCAAGAGGTCGTATGTTCGAGTCATGGCCGACGTTGTGTCCTTGGGAAAGGCAGTTTACACTAATTTCCTCACTTCACAAAAAGTAAAAGGGGTACCTGGCTATATGGACAGTGAAAGATATTATCAAAACATTAGTGTTCTAGCGCGTTATCGACAGGTTGCACTGAGAAAGTTCTGGATTATTAAAGTGAGAAAGTCTGCCTGGGTAATAATGTATTGCAAAGCGCTTTGAGCACTTGAATTAGTGGATAAAGCACTTTATAGAAATCAATTATTACTTGAACGCAGCCGTCAAACAATCGCATTACTAAACGCCGACTGTGGGTGATATTATTTTACCTAAATTTGCAAATACCATTTAGTGTTCCTTGTCTTGGACACAAAAGCTTTCTGGCATGTTAAGTTCAACGAAGAATCAAGTTTACTCGCCACACTTTGGACTCCATTTGGACAATATCGTTGAACTTTCTTACAATTTGGCCTCTCATCAGCGCCACCGGAAGAGTTCCAATGTAAGCGACACGAAATATCAGATCTTCAAGAGATCGAAGTTATGTATTATATACTGGTTTATGGATCTGAGGAGACTATGGAGGGTGCAATCAGGGATCATGACCTTCATCTTCAAGCACCATTCAACAGAGTAGGGAATGTTGAGTTGAACTTAACAAGGAAAAGTTGAAGCCGAGACTTACTTAATTGAAGTACATGGGTCAGGTACTTACCTCTGAAGGAATACGAACAGATCCATATAAGGTGAAATCATTGTTGAGTTACGGAGACCTACGGAAATAAAAGATGTTCAGAGACTTATTAAACTCGTGACTTTCCTGCCCAAGTATTTACCACATTTTTCGGAAACATGCGAACCTCTTCGACGACTTACAGTTAAGGTTACCATGTGCCACTTGGAGTTACAGCAAGAGACTTTCAATGAAGTTAAGCAACTAGTCAAAACAGAGCCAGTGTTGAAGTACTATGACATTAATGAGGAAGTGATTTTTCAGCGTGATGCTTCGGAAGTCGACTTTGGTGTTACTTTGATGCAACATAGACAACAAGTTGCATATGCATGTGAAGGCAAAGATAACGAACAGTGATCAATCTCGTAAGTCCTAAATATAATACAAAAACAAGATTTGGGCAAATACGAACCCCTGGACACACCAGGTGGGATCAGGTGCCTAGGAGGAGTAAGCATCCCCTGTTGACCGGTGACACCCGCCGTGAGCCCATAGTCTTGATCAAGTAAACGGAACAATCCATAGTCAAATAAGTGTGTGAAAAACGGCTCATCAATGGCTACGAAACTATGATTGATCTGTATTGTTTATAATCCTTGATTTATTTGTTAGATGTCCGATCTTTTCCCAAACTGAGAATTTTTGCACAACTATCGGGTATTCTCCCTTTAAAAGAAACTTTATTTTCGACTAAGGGCTTCACGGCGGGTGTGACTTGGTCAGCAGATGATGCTTACTCTACTCCATGCATCCTGATCCTACCTTCGCTTTTGTCGAGGTCCAGTTGCAACACTCGATTTTGTTATATGTTTTTAGCCCTATGAATTACGTTTTAATGACACAATGTTAATACTTGCCTTTTTAGTACTATATGCATTTGGTCGAATTTTAATAGGTTAACGGAAAGAAAAAGAAAACATTTTAAGTGTTCCAACTGCTTAAATATTTGTTAACAAATGGAAGTTGAATTCCAATTGGCTGATAGTTTTCAACACTTGCATGTAAATGAACTAAACTGGGTCTTAGGAGGTATCTGCGATTGGTCTCTATTGTTGCTATTTTCGACTATGTCAGTTTGTATTTCTTCGTATTTTCGTTTGTAAACCTCTTCCCTCACATAGTAAAAGGAGCAACCACGAGGTGTTCCTACGCTTTTTTTACTACAATTGCTTTGTATGGTGGCGTCTGTACATTCCTCCTATATAACTAATATTAATTTAATGGTTTCTTGTTTGCCCTAATTCCTTTGCTTAGCTTAAGCATATAGCGAATAACCTATTGAGCTCTCGCTTAATAATTTACCTCGTCTGCTGATCAATGACCCGACCAGTTTCTCTCCTCGACATTTGTCTCTTCCTTGCCACGTTATTTCAGCGTAGATAAAAGCGGAGTCTATGAGTTGGGAGAAGCTTTTTGGTAGTATTTACTTTCACGTCTTTAGGAAACTATACTATTCAAGATGAAAATATCATTGAACGTGCTTTCATCAATTCTTGATTCTTATAAGTCAGACAATTTAAATAATAACAATTTTCTGATATTTTCGGAGTGAGGTGGTATCGATTATTTAATGATGGTTACTCAGCCAGACGATGGGGATGTTTGAGTTCTATGAAAAGATGAATGTAAGCAATGTTCAACCTCAGAATACAGAATGCATATAAAATTCAAAGTAGCACAGGTCTCCTGGACACATCATAGTTTCTTTCTTCTTAAACCTCGGGCTACTGGGGTATGCTATAAAAAGAATTCTCTCACAGTATAAATATGCACTATTACCTTTATTCATTCAAACTTCATTGGCAGCTGTTTGATTTCCCGGCTGGAATTTTGGGAAGGCGCCGTTATGGATTCTTTTCTTTGTGGTACGTCTCCTCATCGCTTTCGCCTAAGTACATGTTTAAAACAAGCGAGATTCCTAGGATCACATCTGCGGACATATTAATAGATGCCTTCCCTTGTAGCCACGGCGGCGCCCACTGATTTTTCTTTGTTTAACACTCTATTATTCAAAATTCCAAATTAGGTATAAAAGAAGTAAATAACATGAAAAAGAATGGAAGAAGCTCGAACTGGAATGTGATTGCATCTGGATGCCTGACAATCGACCAGAACGTCAGGTTACAATGTCTCCATCGTGGGTAATCGCTTCTGGGCATTACTAATCAATGTGTCAAAGAATGTAAAAGAAATAAAGCGAATAATTGAAAATAACTAACAAATTAAATGTTGAAATCAAACAAAAGAAGAGAGGTTGGACACAAAAAACGTAAACCAAACAATAACCATGTATTAAACGAGCAAGTTTTTTGTGGAAAATCCTTGCCCTAACTGCGAATCATGCTTGTCCCACCCTCGTGGTTTTCCCTACCCCAACACTCGTTCTAATGAAATATCCTACACTTGTAATTTTTGAATTTATTGCTGTGGTTCGTTTTGATAAAAAAAAATCCAAACTGGAAAAGAATTACTAAGCACAAATATGTTTCCCCTCTTACAATACTCCTTAATGTTTTTGGTCAATTAAATAGCATACATAATTTGAAAAAAAAACTGCAAATGTATTCATTTCTAACTGACTGAAAATTGTCAGTATGGTGGCATCAGCAATGATACGGACTACTTCCAACCCGTGTATTATAACGGATTGAGGGCTCCAAGGCCAGAGGATGACTTTGACGTTTCCTTTCGATTAGGATAAATGCCGAATGCTTTGGGGGGGGGGGGGGCGGGGGTGGGCAAAGATAAAACCAAAAACAAGAATTCAAGATGCACGAATCTGAATAATGGTCTAACAATTAATTACGCAAGCTATTGGATGTTATAGAATATAACAGGAAGGGAAGATGAGAAAACTAAGTTGGCTGGACCGGGAATCAAAATCCGGGACCCCTGCATTACTAGTCAGGTGCTCTAACCACTGAGCTATCGAGGCCGACATCACAGTCCATATAGTCGTACTACGTTTTGTGTCTTGGGAAAGGCATTTATACACTAATTTCCTCACTCTCACCAAGTGTAAAAGGGTACTGGCTATAATGGACAGTGAAAGATATTCAATTTAGTGTTCTAGCGCTGTACGTACGCAGTTGCACTGAGAAAGTTCTGGATTTTAATGAGTATGCTGCCTGGGTAATAATGTATTGTAAACGCTTGAGTTACCTACGCGTAGGTTAAGATAAAGCGCTTATATAAAACAATCATTATAAAACCAATCATTTTAACTACTTAATTCCTCCCCCTTAAAGTGTCTTCTCCCCGAAACAACTCCCAGGTTCTAAACCCTGCAGGGTATTCTTTTCACCTGCTTCAACACCACTAAATGTAATCAGGAGGGAGATATGAGAAAATAATTGGCTGGACCGGGAATCGAATCGGGACACCTTGCATTACTGTCAGGTGACTAACCTGGCTATCCAGGCAGATATCAAGCTCCATAATGGCCGTAATACTACATGTTTATGAACTTCGTTGACGTTTAAATACGAGCTACATTATGTTGGTATACATAATCCGCTACAAAGTATCAATTCTTGATTGGCATACACATTTTCAAACAAATGTGAACTAACAAGAGACTTGCCTTTTTGATATATCATTCCACAAGCGTACTTTCATTTAGAGCAGGCATACCTTTTTGATATATCAACCACAATTGCTCTTTCACTTTAGAGCAGTCATACCTTTTATGTATCATTCCACAAGTGCTACTTTCGCTTTCAGCCCAAGGGTTCATCATGCCCATATGCGAGCTGGCAATAGAACATGGATTCTATTTGTTCCACAAATAAAAAAGATGATTGCAGCCCCCAGCCATTCCCATCGGGTATGCTATCTGTGTGTTTTCTTCTCACGTATTCTATTCATTAGCCTGCATGACACAAATAGATTAAAATCATTCCATCATAATCATCCACATATATCCAAAGTTTTGAGGGATATCATTATTTTCAGAAGATCAGATTTTTAATTTTGATTTTTTGATAGGAATGGTAACAATCTTTAGGTTTTTATGAGAAAAAAGCAACTTTCACAAAAAGCAACGTGTTTCAAAAATTTTAAAAAAGTGCAAACTAGCAGTGATCAATTTCGATATATTCCAAAACAGAAATTATAAGAATAAGGGGCCCTCGACTACCAAGGTGGATCAGATGTCTAGGAAGGCAAAAGCTTTTCTCTATTTGGCCGGTCACTCCGCGTGATCCATTGTCTGATCAGGTAAACGGAGTAATCCCCTAATCAGAATTAGTGTTAAAGACGGCTGCACAATTGGTATGAAACAACAACAGACATATATTTGACGTTAACGCATAATTTAGCAAACCAATTTTTGACAAACAGCATCACTAGCTTTCTGTCGTCCAACCCTTCTAACCTACTGAAAATCCCACCTTTGGTGTATCAGGGCTCCGTCCTATGCCCATTTCTCAATTGTATTCTGTTTGGGAACTACGAGATATGTTCATTACCTTTCGCATTTTCAATGAACTGAGTGAGTTAAATCATTGTTTGGAGATACGTATTGAGCAGCAAGGGTTTGAGCCAGCGCTGAGATATCACAAACAATTTCAAAGAACGAGCAAAGTATCCTTGTCTCCATACGTTTTGAAGATAACTTTGAATACGATGGTTGTGGTTGATTATTGTTTGGTACTATGGCAACACATAACATTTCCATTTTTGATTGGTTAAGAGTGGTGCCGACCTCTGATTTGAACGCCTCAATTCTGAAATAAGTGTATTATTGGAGGGTTTCCCTACGTGGTGTCTGAAAATAGTTTGGAAGATTGTTAGATTAGACTACACACATACTCAACAGTAAAGTGTGGATTCGTTGTCATCTGGTTGATATAATGATCCTCACACAAACTGTAGACTTGTTTTCATTATTGGCAAGAAATAATGATTACATCTGGTGTAACCGAGGTGTACCGGTTCAAAAACAGGGGATGCTTACTCTTCCTAGGCACCTGATCCCAACTCTGGTGTGGTCCCGGGTCCGTGATTGCCAACCCTTGTATTTGTATTCTCTTTCGGACTTTTTTTACGAGAATGATATGTTGTTATATTTGCTTTTACATCACCTCTGGTTGTGTCCAGGGTACTATTTTATCCCAATATTTTGTTCTGTATTTCTATTTTTGGGACTTACGAGAGTATATCACTATCATTATATTTGCCTTTTCATCAAGCCATTTCCCTACATGCTGGATACACAGTTTCCTTTAATAACGACAAAAAGTGTCTTGCTATTGACTTGCGAAATGGTGGAAGATTGGCGGTGTACTAAGCCATTTACCGACCATATGTGGGTTGACGTGTCAGCAGAGGATGTTTACTCCTCCATGGCACTGATTCTACTCTTTCGCCGATTTTTTGTCGGAGGCCGTGTGCCTAAACTCGATTTTGTATATGCTTTTTGATTATGATTAGGAGGTTTGACAAACAATGTTACTTCGCTTTTGTACGGAATAAACATAGGTCTTAAAACAAAATGCAGATTGTCACAACTTTCGTGTTCCAGTTGTACGTCATTGTGAACTCTCTTTTTTGCGTCTATTTGGGACTGCAAATTGAATTCACTCTTCGTTATCTTTAGCCTTTACATAAAGTGGGTACCTAGTCAAGGTTTTCTTTTGTTTAAACAAAAATCGCGTAAACAGTTTGTGATTTTTTCAGCGTGATGCTTATAACCGAGAAGCATTGGTTACGATGAACAAGACGACTAGTTCATATGCAATGTGAAGACAAGATAATAACAGTGATCAATCTCGTAAGTCTAATAAATACAAATAAAAACAAGAGTGCAAACGGAACCTTGGACACACGCAGGTGGGATCAGGTGTCCTAGGAGGAGTAAGCACCCCCTGTTGACCGGTGACACCCGCCGTGGACATATTTTTGATCAGTAAAGGACAATCCTAAGTCAATAGTGTGTGAAAACGGTAATCAATGCTAGAAACACATAGACGATTGACTAATGGTACAATTGTAAATCTCTGTGTAACACTAATATTGTTATACGACATAAATTTACGAAATTGCTGCTTTAAACGTGACTGTTGAAACCCTTTAACAAACTTGGTTTCGTTTGTTCATATGCAGAACAAGCTCTTGCATATCGAATAAGCTGAGACCACCACCACATGCAGGTGATGATGGAATATTGCTCATAATATGTGGGAAGTTGACGATGGAGAAGCTGAAATTGTCCGTTTGTCATAAAGTGAGTATTTAGTTTGCCGTTAATCGTTCAATAAAATATCAGTAGACGGCATG
>CAJDSM010101631.1:0-11836 GCA_903981925.1 Ostrea lurida
AAGAGACGAGTGATACCATGCGGTATTCATAGGGTCTGGAAACCAGAAAGTAAAACTTAAAAGTACAAAACAAGATCACGCAACACTCGTAAGAATCGCTCTGTGAATTTATTCTTTGAAACCAAAATAAATTCACAGAGCGAGACATTCTTCTCCGAGGATTCTAAAATTGTTTTCACTATAATACCATGTCATCTGCATGTAAAACTTTTGATTCCCCTACCTACAGCGGTCATGATTGAAACAAATCTTTAACTCTACCTTAATCTCAGAAAGCTTCTCATGTAATTTCAACTTTTTTAAATTCCTTTGATGGATGAAAACAAAACAATTATTAATCCTCTGCCAATATTCACATTGAAACTTCTCCCTGATCTTCTTATTGGGACCCCCCCACTGTATCACCAAAAGAAGGCCAATAATCTAAATGAACACCTTGAATCTGCAAATTAATATCTAGAAAGATTTCATATAAATTCTGACTTTCCTGGCGAGTGCTTCTTAAGAGGATTTTAAAATGTTTGCCCTTTGTTGATTATTCTCCCCTTTGACTGAGCGGCAGTTCGGTGAGTTAAACCAAAAACAACCCTAAGGTCTTCATGATTTATCTCCTGCTTTGACACAGGAATGGCCACAATCACTCTTGAACAAACTAGAAATTTCCTTCACCCAAGGATTATTTGCAAACAAAGCTTTGAATTGAAAATTGACTCAATGCATTTACAAACAGATAGACCACCAGAAGGAACAAAAGTGGATCAAAAAAGCTCACTTGCAGCCAAAGCTCAGGTGAGATAAAAATAAAAAAAACAGAATGGCTGCCTTCTGCCATATATCACATCCACTAGCCTCACAATAGTTGTGTATAAATCTCAAATAGTACTGATTAATAAATATGGCTAACATTCTTATTTGACATTCATATCGCACTGTGTGACCAACACACTGGCAATCTCCTAAAATAAACCTTCATGTCAAAATCATCAACCTATTTTAAATCTAATTATCGTTTAATAATCTCACCCCCTCATCCGATTGCAAGAAGGAGCTACTACTGCTCCATACTGGGCCCACTAGAGGAGGCATGAGGGATGAGGAGGAAGGATGATCCTGATCCCTGCTGGATTGTGAAGAGATGATGAGATGAACAGATGAACTGCTACTGAGGAGTCTCTGGGCCTTTTTGGATTGCTCTGGCTTTAATCCTTCTGGACTGCCTGTCAATTGGCATCATGGACGTGTTGTTATTTTTGGCTAGGGGAGTTTTCTTTCAACTGTTCACTTTGGATGATTCTACACAGAGTATCACTTCAGAGTAACATATACGATAAAGAATTATAAACAGTAAATTCCCTAACGTTATATCATGAATTTTTTTATCAAATAATTTTGCAGAAATCATCAAATGAAACAAGGATTTTGTGATTACTGCTCATTCTAAGGTAAATGAAGCTGCTGCTAAAACGAATGAGTTCCATCTTCCCTGTAAGGTTGACACAGTTAAGTAGCTGCTGCCTAAAGAATTAGTTCAATCTTTCTGTAAGGTTGACATTAAGCTAGGCTGCGATACAGTTGTAGAGAAAAGTGTGCCGAAAAATATCTATTCACATAAAAAGGTTCAAAATTCCTCACATCAATACTAAACAAAAGCAATCCACACTGTGAGCAAGTACTCACAAAGGATCCCCCCCCGCCCCCCCCCCTATCCAATCTCCCGAATGGCGCATTGTTAACTGTTCAAGAATTTGAAAATGGAAATCAATATTGTACTTTATGTCCCAGAGAGCTTGATCTCTTGACCTTTTTGAATCAAAATCAAGGAAACACGCTATGACTTCATCGACAGTTTCATTTGTATGACATGGTGATTCTAGGTTTGAAAGAATAATGCTCTACAGCCCAAAATCACATTGGTACTTCCATGTCCAGTGCGTTTGAGACCGTTGACCTTACATTCAATAGGGCAAATCTTCGGTTCCATGAGTAGTCCTATGTATGATATAGTAAACTCTAGACCGCAATAGATAATACCTCTAGAGCACGGTAATCATATTGCTACTCTTCGATGTCCAGTATGCTTGACCTTTGACCTTTGACCCCAAATTAATAGGGAACATCTTCGTCCATAAGTACCAAAGTTTAGTGCACGAATTCAAAGTGTAGACTCTTTGTGTGTCAGTTTTATCCTGTCTAGAACATCTTAACCCACCTTGTCCGTCTACTACTATGTTTTATGTAACAGTGTGTTCCAATTGTTCTTACATCCTCTATTTTCATATTCCTATTGGTATAATACTCACCAATGGGTTTTTAGGACCAACATGTACAGCCGCATAGAAAACTATATCGTAATTTTGCGCTTTATTAATGATAAAAAAAATAATAAAAATAATAATGTATGATATGGTCGACTCCTAGGTGGAAAAGGATAACCACTTTAGACCCGGAAACAATTTTTGCTACTTCATTGTCCAGTGTGCTTGACCTTGACCTTTGACCCCGAACATCAATAGGAACATCTTCGTCCCATCGGGTAGTCCATAGTGGCAATATGGTTACTCTAGGTGGAAAGGAAATAAACACTTTAGAGCCCTGAAACCATTTTGACTCTTTCCAATGTCAGCTGACGCTTGGGCCTCTTGAACCTTTTGTCCCCAAAATCGATAGGGAACATCTTCGTCCCATGGTAGTGCCATATGTGCAATGGCTACCTAAGGTGGAAAGAGGCTAAACACTTTAGAGCCCCGGAAACCATTGCATTCTACAGACGGACGGACAAACCCGATTCAGTCATACGCTCCCCCCCCCCCCACACAACAACTTCGTTGCGGGAGTATATATCAAGTGGTTGTGATCAAGCAGTTTTCAGAGAAAAGTGCAAATGACAACTTTTTATTTCATCATTAAGATTAAAACTTTTTGAACTAAAGTCAGTAAACAAGCAAGTTGCCAAGTGAAGTTCTGAATTAGGTCTGCGCCAGTATGGGGACCCTAGATGTAAGTGAATATACAAACCATATCAAGTGGCTGTGGAAGTTGACATGCGAAATGGCTGAATTCCGGTAACGTGTGGATCACTGGAGCCCCGTAATAAGTCTACATATAACCCAAATAGTAAGTGGCTGTCCGATATGCAGTGCTGAGAAAATGTACATGGACGGCAAGGACCGGCACAGGGGTTAAAAACAGTATACCGCCTCTACCTGTTGAAGGCAGTGGTATACAAAAAATTTATAGGGCATCATTCAACCACAATTCTCATGTAACCTCATATGCTCATGATAAAATGATGTGTTCTGCACACACTTAAGAGGAAATCAGCATTTGGATGAGCCAGAGAAAACCTCACCAGGCAAATGCATAAACCATAAGAGTTGAAGCAATGTAATAAAATACATGTATACAGTCTTCTCACTTATAGAAGCTGGAATCTAAAGGTTAACAACACTATAACTACGTAATATTCCTCATACCTAAATTAATGTCTCATTTTCCAGAAACAACTTCAATCTACTCTATTGTCTCCAGGAAGGCTTTCGTCGTAAATTTCCAATTTTTTCTGGAGACAATATTTTAAAATATTTTCCAGATATATTTCGATGTAAAACTTTGAACCCCCTATTGTGGTCCATCCTTCCATTGGCGGTCCTGATCTCAAAAAACTAGAATCTGCAATATGTCTGCGAAGCTTCAACCTAAAATTCTACCATTTTTCCCCCCAGTGGTTCCTGAGAAGATTGTTCAATAACACACCCTAATTTGCCTTTTCTTGGTTATCTCCCCTTTCCAAGGGGCCATGGACCTTAATTTTCAATCAACACCTAAAGATGATTGCTACCAAGCTTGGCTTGAAAATAACGCAAAATGTTCCTCGGAGAAGAGGGAAATGTTCAAAAGTTGACAGGTGGGAAACGAACAGACCAGACAAAAGGTGATCCAGAAAAGCTCATATTAACCTTCAGCTCAAGATTAGCCAACTAGACAATTTTTTAAGTCATACTGTAAAACAAAACGTTAATCCCTCACGGGCTACTGCTCATATTCCGATTCCCGCATGAAGGTAAACTGGTTTGTGCGCGTAGTGATTTTTCGCGATCTTGCCTTTTTTGTAGTAGACACAACATCTTAAACGAAAGGATTTGCGACCCGAGAAATAATCAAACGAGGAATGAAGTTTCCTTGAACACCTCATGAAATTTTTCTCGCACAACAAAAATAAGATGGTTCCAGTTTATATTTCTGCATTCGCATGGATGAATTTCCAAATATACAGAAAATGTTAAATTTTCAATTTTTGTAAGATTTCAGAACATACCTGATTTTTTGCATTTGTCTTTCGCGGACTTCCATATCTTTGCTTACCCTTTTCTATTCTGCCCCTCATCCATCCCTAAACTCCAACACATCATCATCATCCATGTTTTCTGCTCAGCGGTTTTCCTTACTCTCACTCTGAACAGCCGCCCTTACTAACAGGCAGACTGTTTGACTTTTTTAGAGAGGTTAGGCTTTTCTGCTCACTGGTTTCTTTTTGGGAGGATTCCTCTTCATCTTCGGAGGGAACCTCTGAATGAAAACGATGAGGGGAGGAGGATGAACTAACTACTGCTTTTCCTCTCTTTTTCTGTTTCTTAACAAGTTTTCTTTCTTTTCTTGTTCCTTTGTTTCCTGTCTTTCTCTAAATCAAAAGAAATAAGCTTGACAATGAGGCTCTGCTCAATGTTAAATTTTTGTGATTTGAAGAAAAAACAAGAGCAACCACAGCGTAGCCAATATACGCCGTCATGGGCCCCAGACAGTGGTAAAACCATTGTGTACATCTTTGACCTTCTTACAGTGACCTTGGCTCAAGGTATTACACATCCTCTAGTTCTATAGGTCCAAATCTGTGAAATATATTGCCAGATCCCTGACTTATTGCAAAAGTTATGGCCTGGACAATGTTAAACACCAACTATGTGCATTTGTGACCCTGACCTTGACATAAAGGTCATAACACTCCTTGGGTTCCTAGACCCAACACTTCTGGTGGAAATTATTATTCCCAATCAACCTGCACTCAGTGAAAACTTATGGTCTGGACAAGGTTTAAAACCACTTATGTGCATTGCGACCTTCGAAATCTGACAAGTGACCTTGGCTCAAAGGTCAAATGACACTTCCCTGGATCTAGAACCAACAGTTTCTGCTGAAATATATACCCAATCCATGCACTCGGTGAATAACTCTGGTCCGGACAAGCGTTAAAACCACGGTTGCTTTTTGACCTTGACCTTTGACTAAGTGACCTTGGATCAGAGGTCAGGCCCACTTTCTTGTGTCTAATGACAACAATTCTGTGAAATTTATCCAACCCATGCACTCATGTCAAAGGTTATGGCCCGGACAACTGTTTAAACCATTAAGTGTGGCTAGTGAACCTTGGACCTTTGCCCAAATAACCTTGGATCAAGTCCCATGAAACACTCCTCCTAGGTCCCAGGGCAATAACTCCTGTGGAAATATTATTTTAATCATCTACTAACCAGAAGGATAAGAGTATCCGGCACAAACTATTTGCCAATGTAAAACTATTAATGTGTATACGTGACCTTGACCTTGACCAATAACCTTGGATCAAGGTCATGACACACTTTCCTCTAAAGTTCCACGGGCATAATTCTGTGAAAATATTATTTAAATCTCAAAGAGGATCCAGGAGTTAGGGCCCCGGACCAAAACTCCATTTGCACAATGTTAAAAACTAATTATGTGTGAAGTGACCTTGACCTTTGACATAACCTTGGATTCAAGCCGTCATGAACTTCCCTTAGGTCAGGGCAACAATTCTGGAATATTATTTAAACACACAAAAGGATCAGAGTTAGGGCCCGGACAAACATTTGCAATGTTAAAACTATTATGTGTATACGTGGACCTTGACCTTTGACCAATACCTTTGGATTCAAGGTCATGAACACTTCCTTAGGTCCAGGGAAAATATTCTGTGAAATATTATTTAATAATCTACAAAGAGGATCCAGGAGTTAGGGCCCGGACAAACTATTTGCCAATGTTAAAACTATTGTGTGTTATAGTGACCTTGACCTTGACCAATAACCTTTGGGATCAAGGTCATGACACTTCCCTTAGGTCCAGGGCAACATCTGTGAAATATTTATTCAAATTCTAAACAAGAGGATCAGGAGTTAGGGCCCGGACAAACTATTTGCCAATGTTAAACTATTTATGTGTATAGTGACCTGACTCTTTGACGAATAACCTTGGATCAAGGTCATGACACTTCCTTAGGGTCAGAGCAAACAATTCTGTGAAATATTATTCAGATCTCAAAAAGAGGTTCAGGAGCTATGCCCGGAAAGCTATTTCGGACGGACGCCGGACAACGCCATAACATAATAGTCCCGTTCTGAAGACGAGCGTATAACTTTCCTTAAGGTCCAGGGCAACAATTCTGTGAAAATATTATTCAGATCTACAAAGAGGTTCAAGGTGCTATGGCCCGGACAAGCCTTTTCGGACGGACGCCGGACACCGGCGCGGGGAGCTTAACTCCTCTTAGACGTCTGATCCAACCTCTTGGTATTTCCAAAGGGTCTAATTACCCCTACTCCTAATTCATCAATTTCGCAAATTCCTACGGTCGCTATAATGACCTTGTTTGCAATTACAAATTATCACTAAGTCATATGTTGACTGATTTGTTTCATCCCTTTGTTAGAACTGTCATTTTCTAAACTAAGATTGACTACGGGTAAATCCCGTTTACCTTTATTTCGACTAAGGGCTTCCACGGCGGGTGTACCGGTCAGCAGAGGATGCTTATCCTCCATGGCACCTGGATCCTACTTCGCTTTTTGTCGGAGGTCCCGTGTTGCCCTAACCTCGAATTTTGTATATGTTTTTTGGATTATGATTACGTTTGACACAATGTTAACCTTCGCCTTTTTGTATCAATGTTTGCTGTTTTGTTACTTTTTCAAGATAAAGCCTATAGGAGTAACCTTGGATAATGCCAGTATTGTTACTAATTATTATAAAAGAATCAAATGTAGTTCCTGGCAATTTAAGCTTTAACAAACCATTATCTATGCATATGAAAGGTGAAGAGAACAATATCTTAATCCCATACAAATTAAAAAAATGAAGAATCATGGGGCCTAGAGGAGTAAGCATTCCCTGTTGACCGGCAACTCTCCGGCGCGAGACCCACATTCTGATCAAGGTAAACTGGGCAATCTGTAATCAAAAATCAGCGTAACAAGAGAGAGAGTCAAAATCGAGTTGTAGTCACCTGGAAAGTAACATTATGTGTATAGGCATTAGACGATGAAGTTTTTATTGGCAAACTAGAATCGTCAAAAGAGGAGAGAGCATTATGCGCAAAAACTCGCTGATTTGATTTAGAATTGACCAGGGGAGTGGATTCAGAGAGTGTGGGGTCTCGCGCGAAGAGTTGCCCGGTCCAACATGGGAATGCTTTACTCCTCCTAGGCCCTGATCTCATTTTTTGAATTTGGTATGGGATTTAAGATATTGTTCTCTTCACCTTTTTTCATATGCAATAGATAATGTTTTTAAGCTTAAATTGGTTCCCAGGACTACATTTGATTCTTTTATATAATAGTAACCAATACTGCATATCCATAGGGTTCACTCTATAGGCTGTTATCTTGAAAAGTACAAACAGCAAACATTGATACAAAAAGGCGAATTAACATGTGTCAAACGTAATCATAATCCAAAAAACATAAACAAAATTCGAGTGTAAAGGGGAACACGGACCTCCGACAAAAGCCGAAGGTAGGATCAGGTGCCATGGAGGAGTAAGCATCCCTCTGCTGCCGGTCACACCTCGCCGTGACGCCCCTTAGTCGAAATAAAAGTAAACGGGATTACCCGTAGTCAAATCTAGTAGGAAATGAACAGTCTAACAAAGGGTATGAAACAAATCAGTCAACATATGACTTAGTGATAATTTGTAAATCGCAAACAAAGGTCATTATTAGCGACCGTAGAATTTGGAAATGATGAAAATTAAGGAAGTAGGGTAATTATGGACCCTGGAAATAACCAGAGGTGGATTCAGAGTCTAAAGAGGGAGTTAAGCCGGTCCCCGGCCGTCCGGTGGTCCGGCGTCCGTCCGAAGAATAGCCCTTTGTCCGGCCATACAGCACCTGCACCTCTTTGTAGATCTGAATAATATTTTCCACAAGAATTTGTTGCCCTGGACCTAAGGAAGTATTATACGCTCGATCTTCAAGACGGGAACGTTATTATGTTAATGGCCGTTGTCCGGCGTCCGTCCGAAAATAGCTTGTCCGGGCCCATAGCTCCTGAACCTCTTTGTAGATCTGAATAATATTTCACAGAATTGGTTTGGGCTTCTGGACCTAAGGAAGTGTCATGACTTGATCCAAGGTTATTCGTCAAAGGTCAAGGTCACTATACAACATAATATTTTTAACATTGGCAATAGTTTGTCCGGGCCCTAACTCCTGATCTCTTTTGTAGATTTGAATAATATTTAACAGAATTGTTGCCTGGAACCTAAGGAAGTGTCATGACCTTGATCCAAGGTTTAAATTGGTCAAAGGTTCAGGTCACTATACACACAATAGTTTTAACCACATTGGCAAATAGTTTGTCCGGGCCCCTAACTCCTGATTCCTCTTTGTAGATTTAAACTAATATTTCAAGATATTTGCCCTGGAAACCTAAGGAAGTGTCATGACTGATCCAAGGTTATTGGTCAAAGGTCAAGGTCAGCTATAACACTAATAGTTTAACATTGCAAATAGTTTGTCCGGGCCCTAACTCCTGATCCTCTTTGGTAGATTTTAAATAATATTTCACAGAATTGTTTGCCCTGGACCTAAGGAAGTGTATGAACCTTGAATCCAAGGTTATTGGTCAAAGGTCAAGGTCATATACACATAATAGTTTTAACATTGGGCAAAATAGTTTGGGTCCGGGCCCTAACTCCTGATCCTCTTTGAGATTTAAATAATATTTCACAAGAATTAATCTGCCTGGACTTAAGGAAGTGTCATGAACCTTGATCCAAGGTTATTGGTCAAGGTCAAGGTCACTATACACATAAAAGTTTTAACATTGGCAAATAGTTTGTCCGGGCCTATAACTGCTGATCCTTCTTTGTAGATTTAAAAATAATATTTTCAAGAGTTATTGGCCCTGGACCTAAGGAAGTGTCAATGACTTGATCAAGGTTATTGGTCAAAGGTCAAGGTCACTACAACATTAATGGTTTTAAACATTGTCCCGGGCCAATAACTTTTGACTAGTGCATGGATTGGGCAAATAATATTTCACAGAATTGTTGTCATAGACACAAGAAAGTGTCATTAAAGACCTGATCCAAGGTCACTGTCAAAGGTCAGGTCAAATGCCACACCGTGGTTTTAACCTTGTCCGGACAGAAGTTTTCACGCGAGTGGCATGGTTGGAATAAATATTTCACAGAACTGTTGGTCTAGATCCGGGAAGTGGTCATGACCTTGAGCGCAAGGTCACTTGTCAGATTTCAAGGGTCGCAATGCACATAGTGTTTTAACCTTGTCCAGACGCATAAGTTTTTCACTGAGTGCATAGATTGGAATAATAATTTCATCAAAAAGTGTTGGGTCTGACCCAAGGAAGTGTATGACCTATGGTCAGGTCCAAGGTCCAATGCACATAGTGGTTTTAACATTGTTCCAGGCCATAACTTTTCATAATGCAGGGATCTCAATAATATTTCAACAGATTTGTTGCCTTAGAACTAAGGATGTGTCCATGACCTTGAGCCAAGGTCACTGGTAAAAGGTCAAAATGTAACACAATGGTTTTACCACTGTTCTGGGCAATGACGGGCGTAATATTGCTACGCTTGCGTTGCTCTTGTTTTTTCTTCAAATCACAAAAATTTAACATTGAGCAGAGCTCATTGTCAACTTTTCTTTTGATTTAGAGAAAGACAAAACAAAGGAACCAAGAAAGAAGAAACTTGTAAAGAAACAGAAAAAGAAGGAAAGCAGTAGTAGTTCATCCTCCTCCTCCTCATCGTCTTCATCAAGTTCCTCCGAAGATGAAGAGGAATCTCCCAAAAAGAAACCAGTGAGCAGAAAGCCTACCTCCTCTAAAAAAGTCAAACAGTCTCCTGTTAGTAAGGTGCCTGTTCAGAGTGAGAGTAAGAAAACCGCTGAGCCAGAAAACATGGATGATGATGATGTGTTGGATTTAATGGATGAGGGGGACAGAATAGAAAAGGGAAGCAAAGATATGGAAGTCCGCGAAAAATGCAAAAAATCAGGTATGTTTGAAATCTTACAAAATTGAAAATTTTACATTTTCTGTATTATTTGGAATTCATCCATGGGAATGCAGAATATAAACTGGAAACCATCTTATTTTTGTTTGCGAGAAAATTTCATGAGGTTCAAGAGAACTTCATCCTCGTGATTATTTCTCGTCGCAAATCCTTTCTTAGATGTCTGTCTACTACAAAAAGGCAAGATCGCGAAAATCACTCGCCACAAACCAGTTTACCTCATGCGAATCGCAATATAGAGTAGCCGTGAATAAACGTTTGTTTACAGTATGACTTAAAAAATTGTCTAGTTGGCTAATCTGAGCTGAAGGTTAAATGAGCTTTTCTGATCACCTTTGTCTGTCTGTTCGTCCCACTGTCAACTTTTAACATTTCCATCTTCTCCAGGAACATTTGGCTTATTTCAACCAAGCTTGGTACAAATCATCTTTAGGTGTGATGAAAATTAAGGTCCATGCCCCTTGAAAGGGGAGATAACCAAGAAAAGGCAAAATTAGGGTTGTGTCATTGAACAATCTTCTCAGGAACCACTGGGCGAAAAATGGAGGAATTTTAGGTGAAAGCTTCCAGACATATTGCAGATTCTAGTTTTTTAGATCAGGACCCCGAATGAAGGATTGGACCACAATAGGGGGTCAAAGTTTTACATGTAAATATATCTGGAAAATATTTATAAAATATTGTCTCCAGAAAATTGAAAAATTTACTACGAAAGCTTCCTGACATAGAGTAGATTGAAGTTGTTTCTGAAAATGAACATTGAATTTAATGAGAATATTAGTATTATAGTGTGTTAACCTTTAGATTCCAGCTTCATAAGTGAAGAAACTTATACATGTATTTATTACATGCTTCAACTCTATGGTTTATGCATTGCTGGTAGATTTTTCTCTGCTCATCCAATCTGATTTCCTCTTAAGTTTCAGACACATCATTTTATCATGAGCAGTATAGTTACATGAAATTGGCTTGAATGATGCCCTATAAATTTTTTATACCACTGCTCCAAAGGAGAGGGGGTATACTGTTTTAACCCCTGTCCGTCCTTCCATCCATGTAACATTTTTCTCAGCAACTGCATATCACAGCCACTTACTATTTGGTATATTACTTCATCTACGGGCTCCATACCACACTTACCGAATTCAGACCTTTCGCATGTCAACTTCCACAGCCACTTGATATTTTGTATATCACTTCATCTAGGGTCCCATACTGCACAGACCTAATTCAGACCTTTCACTTGTCAACTTCTTGTTTACTGACTTAGTCAAAAAGTTTTAATCTTAATGTGAAATTAAAAAATTGTCATTGCACTTTTCTCTGAACTGCTTATCACAACCACTTATATATACCTCCCGCAACGAAGTTGTGTGTGGGGGGGGGGGGGACGTAACTGGAATCGGGTTGTCCGTCCGTCTGTAGTGCAATGGTTTCCAGGGCTCTAAAGTGTTACCCTTTCCACCTAGAGTAGCCATTGCACATATGGACTACCCATGGGACGAA
>CAJDSM010101650.1:849-11285 GCA_903981925.1 Ostrea lurida
ATACATATACTATGCAATAATACATACGTTTCTTTGATTACCGTCATGCTCATCGTAACAAGGAAAATTCCAATCATCCTGTGGAATTTGTATTTTAGGTTAAGAAATTTTTACCCTGACATTCTTCCATTTTTTTGATGCGCACAATACATAGGACTAAGGTTTTTCCAGATGTTTCCCCCCCAAAGTGGGGGGTGCGCATTGTACATAAGTGCGCACAATACACGGGACTATACGGTAGACATCCAGAGGAAACAAACTGATTATGAAGAACCGTGCATCTGTGGTTATTCATATCAAAAATGAAATAGGATTCTAGACATATTTTTTTTTACAATTAATTATAAATGACACACCACTTTAAATCTATACTGTCTTGTAAGTTCGTGAATACGCCTAATACGGCTTCATCGTTGAATTCATGGGTTTTCTCTTGATCGGAATTCACGGGTTTTCTCTCCATCATACGTAATGCAGTCAATACAAAAATTTTGTGAGTTCCGATATGGCTTTTAATCCTTAAAATAATCGTTATTATTTTGTAGCTAGGGATCGTGATTCGTTAGCTCTTCTTAAAGAAGATAGAAAATCATCCTCTGTTGAGAAACTCATTTGCTTGTCGTTATTATTTCTGGCTGGTTCAAACTGATAAGGCTGTACTACGAAATCAGGCATTTCGTCAGAAAACAAAGATTCATGTATATTTATTAAAACAATGAGATATTTCTTTAAACAAAACAGTGTATAAATTTACAGGTGACTCTCGACTAACTCGAACACGATCTCTCCGAAGGTTCTCGATCTTCTACGAAGTGAGTCCCGGATGGTCCCGATTTTTTCTCATATATAATAGGTAAGCTAAATTTTACTCCGCGAGGCTCTCTTAAACGTTCGAATCTCTCGAGTATCTCGATCTCCTCGAAGTGATATTCCTTGGCAAAGGGGGGTCCCGTTAGGATACATTATATTCATAAATGTTTGTTTCACTCCTCGATCTTCTCAGAAGTGGTCGTAGAGTATACAAAACATCAAACCAGTGTTTACATTATTTCCGCCCTTTGGACTTACAATCACATGAGACTGCGCTGAGGCGCAGTGACGTAAGGACGAAGGCCAAATTAAAATTTACAAAAAGAGGGAAAGCGTGACGACACCAACACTTGACGAATTGATAGGGTTGGACAGGCAGGAGTTAACGATTTGATTAATGCTACTTAATAGCTCTGGTCAATTCATCACTCACATCACTCTGCAGCAAGCGTTGCAATAGGGTATCTAGGTTAGATTAAAAGCATAACGACTACGTAGGTCATTGAATATATACAAAGGTGTAAATGAATTTGTAATATTTTGCGAGAATCCCCATGGCAATAGAAGCTAGGCCTAAAAAGACTTTTGAAGAGAGAGATGTGTGAAAAACATGATTCTGCTGATAACGTATACACAACGTTAATTATCTCAAGCAAAACTAAGGGATGAGAAAGCAGAAAATATAATAAATATTATTGAACTTTCAATAATATACAGTTATTCTTTTTTATTGTCATTTGTATGCTACAAGATTAAACGTTCTTAAGGTCCCAATAATACACTGATAAAGGTAAACAAGAAAGGAAGAAAACGTGATATCAGCTAATGAACGTAATTAGATGTCGTTGTATGAAATACGATGTTCTCGTGTTTACAGAGGTAATAAAATTTCTAAGTGAATTCCGTAGTATGGCAGTTTCGACAATTCCAATGTACGCGATCTAAGATCCACTTTCGATGCTACATAACAGAAAGCTCTCGTAATCTCTGCGAAAGTTTGTCAATTGGTCCCTTTGAACTCGGAGTATATCAAGAGAAACGTGCCCACCGGTAACAACATATCTTTCTTTTGTGGCTTTGCTCTAATCACCGATTGGGTCTTTGTTGATGTCACATAGTACCAACACAAAGATCAATGAAACACAAGTAAAAAGTGGATAACTAATTGTAACAGATTCCTGATGATCACAAGATTTATGGGCCGACATTCTAATTATATACCTTTAATTCATGATGCAAAGACAAAAATATTTTTTATTTTGACAGTGCAATTTAAACTTTTCATTCATACTTAATCTGGTTTATGTCATAAAGTAAAAATGAGCCAATGTAGAAATCGTTTCATATATACCTTTAAGCTAGGTGGTGATCGTTGTAATGTAATTCTACTTATTTTCTGTCGATCGAACCTGTTATATAAGCTCGGAAATAAAAAAATAGCACAGACTCAGTGAACCAATATGCAAGACCTAACAAAGGTCTTCTTATAACTATCTGTCAGCCAATGTCTAGTCACACTTCAGTCTGCAGATCATCTCTGTTCCATTTTTTTATATAAGTAAAATTCGTCCACATGGATGGGGAAACTGAGAGATTGTAAGTTCTATGATTGGATTCACTACAGTTCATGTTGGTTTAGAGAAAATAATAGCATACAATAACTGTGTTATCCTGGGGTAGGCTATATGTACAATATATGAAACAATACTCGATGAAGATAACGCGAATGTATAATAGCATCGAAAGCTTATATCCACAGTGTAAGAGATTCAAGTTGCTGGCACTAGTGAAAAGGTCGAATAATATGTTGTGAGAGAGAAAAAGACTGGAGAACAGCCTAGGAATGGAAACAGCCGTACTTTGAAGAACGAGTACCCACCATGGAATGATCTTGCAACATGTTTGACCAATTGATTACATTTTACACTGGTTTCTGTCAATGACTTGGTTGAGCAAGTTTGACATATTCTGATCATGATCGGTTGTTACATGGGTTGACACTTCCTGTCCAAGGAAATTGAACTTGAATTACAGGTCTTGAGGGGACTGGATTATACTGTTAATGACTTGGATTACTATGTGGGAGCGATATCTGTCATGATCTTAGATTACAATATCTGGACAATAGAATGAGCCTGCGGATGGAGCATGTTACTATTGACTATCCTTTCCTATTGACCTTGTTATATCGTACGTTTGGACCTAATTCCTGTCATATGAACTTAGTTACTGTTTGGATCGTTATTCCGGTCGGGACATGACTGCTTACTTATGTTTTGGACTTTCTGTCATGATTGGTTATCGTTCTGGACTTAATCCAATGTATCATGCACTTTGTTATCGTATTGGACATGGCCGTGTCAATAAGACCTGTTACTTATTCTTTTACGAATATTCTGTCATGACTTGTAAATACATGTTGGTGGACTATTCATTCAATGGGACGTAATTAGTTAACATTTGGACATATTTTCTCGTCATGCTTATCTTGTTACATTTTTGGACTATTCTGTCATGACTGTTACAATATTGCGATTCTACTTCTGTCATTGTACTTGTTTACATTTGGACTATTCTGTAGATCATGACTCAAAGTTTACATTTGTGAGCTATTAGCCTGTTCATAGACTTAGATATACCATTTGGCGACTTCTGGTCAATGAACTTGTTGAAATACAATAATGGACAAATAAAATTCTGTCATGAACTTGTTACATTGGGGGAAGCTATTCTGGTACAGATACTTAAGATTTACATTTGGACTATCCATCACGTCAGAGCTTGTGTACATTAAAATTAAAGATCTAATATTCTTGTTACAATGACTTGGTTATACCATTGGAACTACCTGTACTGTGAAACTGTATTACATTTAGGACTGATTCAATAAAGAATCACATGACTCGTTACTATTTTGGACAGTTAAACTTCGTGTCATGACTCGTGTACATCGTGGTACTATCCGTGTCCATGACTTGTACGGGTTTGGACTTTATTCTCATAGTCAATGATCTTGGTATACAGTTTGAAACTTACCTAGTCGTGAAGCATGTTTACCATTGGAACTAATCCTGGTCGTTGATGACTTTGTTACGATTTGGACTCATTTCTGTCGAAGATTGAGGCCTGTACATAATTTGACAATATTCGTGTCAGTGGAAACTTGTGATATAACGATGGAACATATTCGTGTCGGAATGCACACCTAAATGTCTAATATATGGAGCTAGCTATTGGTCCGCTGTATGCATAAAAGGACAATGTGTGGTTAGAAGAGGAGCACCACCCGAGGGGGGCAGTGGCAGAGTTGATGATCGTTCGCTGGATACGCTATCTCGTTTCAGGAATGATGGCCCTGTGAGTTCCTGAGCTTTCTGAGTAAGAGCTGTGAGTACCTTGATCATGAAGTGGACTTTATAGACACTCCTCTCGAGCACCTCTAAATCAGTGTCATTAGTGAAGCTGTGTACATGCTCATTCGAAACGGTTGGAGTTTGCAAGTTTTCAGATGCACTTCGTTAGATGTCTCTAAGTGGTCGTGGACGGGAGGAAGAAGTATGAACGAATAGTAGAAAAAAGTTGGCGGACGTACTCTCTGTGGACTCATAGCCTATGTATACTGAATCTGACGGACAAGCAGATACTCCTCATGGACCAAGATATTATTCAATGTCTCAGGAAAACAGCCCACGTTGAATCCCGTGGTCGATCGAGCCTAGTGACGAATGTCTAGGAAAAGTAGATTCTAGTCTAATTGACCTCAGATAAACATTTTGGACAACTAATATCTATACTATAGAGTGGATGCCGTTAGCGAGATATACGGAGGTGGTGAACATAATTGAATGATTGTCATTGAAAGGAGTCTGTGATAGACGATAGATGGAGAGCGTAGTCTCCTTCAGTGTCGAAATAATAGTATAAACATAACTAGCGGAAGACAAGTGAGGTGGCTCCACTCTCGGAAACTGGAGCGTGTGATCCTCGACAGTATGGTGCAACACTAGAGTGTCGATTCATAACGTGGGTGTACTTAGGTCGAACGATAGTACTGGTCGATTGATACCCTTACGGTCGTTAGCATGTGGTGTGTGACATGCTATATGCATAGTGCTCAGTGAGGGGCGCTGCCGAGTATACATGTTTGCGTTGCATGCCTAATTTCGTGTCATACCGGTAGTTGATGGAAGATGTTCAATCTTGGACCACTGTCATGTAACACCGTACGCTGGTTTACTATATTTTAGACATATTCCTTAGTCAAGTCGTGATATCGGTGAGGAGACACGATATGGACCTGTCGTAGTTCTGCGTACACATAGTAGAAGACGTGGGTGATCTAACGAGAGCCTATGGAACGTCAACGCGCTAACGGTGTTGGCGACGCCGACGATATTCGGATCAGTTAGCAATTTGAGGGAGGCTATTCTGTCATGTAACGCGATTCTGCTCTGCACACCTGTCAGCCGAGGTGAGCCCCACTCAGTTGTGCTAAGTGTCGATGAGCATTCTCGCTCATTATGATCCATTGAGTGTCTGGTGCATGACCCAAGTCGTGTTGATAATGACTTTGGACTTGTGTCAACGTATACGAAGTAATTGAGGCTGATATGAGCACTGATCCATGAGAATGATATGGAGTGAGTGGCATGCCCTGATACGAAATGTGACTTCGTGAACAATATGGTGTGGGGGAAGACACTCGAATATATGTCAGTACGTGCATCGCACCAGATAGCTCCTACAGTTTAGTGAGACAATAGTTGACTGGAATGCCGGGATGACAGACTTGTTATAAGCAAGTTGTCGAGAGCCGGCATATGCGGTGCAGCTCAAGAGCATATGTGTGAGACAGAGTTATGGCTGCAATGTCGGGGCGCAACTAGCCTCTAGATCGTGTAACTAGTAACATATAAGAACTGTTTCTGCATATAGTCTGTGATGAAACCTTGGTTACAGGTGATACAAGCGAGAAAAAGAAAAGCAAAGTGAGCGTGTGGGCAACAACCGAGAACAACTCTTGCGAGCGACGTGCAAACGGGAGAGACGTGGTAAGGGTGCATGCGGAGGCGGCAGTAACTTGAGAGTCACAGCTCATACCCCGATCAGGTAAGAATCCAGACTGAGCGCCCTGGACTATCTATGTGGAATCCGCGGCATATCCTATATGCGCAGCCTGCTATAAGGCAGTACGACAAGGACACCATGTATCAACAATAGAACGGTGCGTGTGTCAGGAGAGATGTCATCCAATAGATAGCGATAGAGACAACATCACTAGTAAGAAAAGGAAGAAAAGATGCTCACGAGATTGATCCGAATAAAAAAGAATCCAAGACCCCTCACTCACGCATAGGTTTTCCTGTATTGCGATATGTGAATAGTTCATGAATGAATTATCACACAATGATGATCAGTATTACTGTGTTTCTTGTACTAATTATTAGTAGTGATATAACCGAGATTTTAAATGAGTGTGTTCATTTCGACTATGGGATCTGTGTGTTACTCTGTCCAAAGAAATTTTAGCAAACTCTAGAAAAGTTTCGTTAACGAAGCGAGTAGAATAGAAGGGGTAGCCGCATAACTTAGTACATTAATATACAGCTTATCTAAGCTCAATGCGAAACAGCGGGGAGTGCTATGTCTATATAATCTACGCTAAGATGCTATGATGGGTCTGGTGTTGGTACTGATCTCGATTCAACAGGGTTGAAAGATATAGTGCTTAAGTGAATATATATTCTTTACATGTTCGCTCAGGGCTTACGTAGTACCACTGCTGGAGTTATATCCTAGAATATCTATTTTGCACACAACATGAGGTACACTAAAGTATATATGCAATAAAATAACGTCACACAAACGTTATATATCTCCATAACGTGCGTATGCGTTCATGGACGCTGAACGAGGAACAGGGAGCGAAATTCGTACCGGAGCAGAATATGGTGGGTATTATTGTGATAGCGTGAGCTGAACGAGAGACACCCAAGTCTGATATAAGGTGAATGCGTAAAAAAACTAGGCAGGAGTGTAGGTGTGTAAACTGAACAGACGACGAGTGTTGACATTGAAGATTAAATGGTGAGTTAGTAGTACCTTCACACCCATGTCGTGGATATGTAACCTCTATCGTAGTGAGTGCTAAGTCAAGCCTAAACGCAAGCACAACTCCTGCTTGTCTCTCCATACCTCTGCTCAGAATGGATGTAATTCAGTGGTAAGTAGACACGCCGAGTGTGCACGGGTGAGAGATAGTCGCGTATGTCTGTGATGTAAGACTTGATTAGAGCGATAGGCGAAACAGAATGAAGAAGAATAAATATAGTAGCGGCCGAATGCAGAAGAACCTCACGAAGCGTATATAATTTAAACTCACTCAGCCACAGTGAACAACCGATTGAGAGTAACATAAAACTGAGCTCCCAGGTGGTTCACAACTTAGAGACTAATAATCTTTCGTGCTTTTCAACTTGCCACGCGAGTGTACAGAGAATGATAATTCTCCTTTGTCTCCACGAACTAGAGTTTAGAATACTCTTAGCCCACCTCTCGAGTAGATGAGAATATAATAACAAAACCGACTCTACTACTAGGATTCCTATCGTAAGTGTAAATAGACACAGCGAGGAGCCTCACGAAGTATAGGCAGCGAGAAATGTCCTCGGACTCAATCAGGTTAAGATGCAATCGAAAACCGTGGTGCCACCGGAGAAGATGAAAGATAGGACCGGGGACCGAGTACATGGTAATGTACAGTATAGGAACGAGATATAAGTGAATCGCTTCGCGCCATAGAAAACAAATGTCGGGACCATCTGGATAATATGGAAGTCGTGTGGGCTCTCTCTCTATAGATCATAGTGGATATGAGCAAGGAGGCCTCCTTGTGCCAAATGAGTAAGGAAGCTCGTCTGCGGCGTAGATACTGATGAATACGAAGACTTAGGGAGGACCATCGGTTTGCACGAGAAATCAGAGGAATTAGAGGAACAATCGTATCGAGAATCACTGATCAGAGTATGCAGGACTCTATTGTGATGCACCCGTCGATATTCCTTCAAAGACGGGTGTATTTCTCGATGAAATGGCGGATATTACAAACATAATAGATCAGAATAGGTTGAGGGTCCTTAAGCCACATTGTGCGCAGAGGAGTGGAAAAGAGAGGCAAAAGGTAGGGAAAGTTAGCAAGTGTAATAAAAAACTCATCGTGAGATTAGATACTGTGATAGATGTGAGAGTGTTAGGACTCGGCTGAGTTAGAAGATACTCTATAGTGACCATATAATAGAATATTTACTAGCGTGCTCGAGACTCGAATGTTGATCTGGTGGGTGCTGTGTTGTAAAGGGAGACGGTAGAATAGCATCCGATGGGAGTAATTTCGCTAGGAGTTGCAGCTGGGTCTCCAAAAGATTTTAGGCGTGACATTATATTTGGAGGGCACGCGGCAAAAACTGAGGTGAAAAAGCGGAGAACGGAACCGAGTCGTAGCTGGAGAGTCGTTTGTTCGCAAGTAGCGTACGTACGTGAGTAGTTTAAAGCGTTAGAACAGGTGCAGGGTGAGGAAGGGGAGACATATGGAACGGGTTTAGATATAGGTGGAGCGGCGTAAAATGATTATCTACTCCCAAAAGAAAGGGGAAAGTAAGACGACCTGCCGACGTTTATTTTAGGCGAGATACGGATAACTAGGCAACAAGAGATCCTGATGTCTGTCAGGATCGTACAAGGAGCAATATCTGGTATAGAGAGATGGAAACAAAGTCTAAGGCAGGTGTTTTATGTAGTATTGAAGCGCATGTGAGGAATGCGGGGAATGTGGAGTCGTACGCGGTCGTGCGAGATGTGTATAGTGAGTTGTGAGATCAGTGTGAGCTGAACACCGAACAAGAGCCTGAAGGTAAGGAATTATGTCGCTGTGGAAGAAGTTCAGGCCGTGGAATTTGGTGTGGAGATTCGATGCGAGATGGATCCAAGGGAGTAGGGGAAGGAGAGTGATAAACCTATAGAGTGAAGCCAAAGCGAAATGTACGATGAGCAGTGGGCTGTCATTGAAAGGGATAACAAGGGTAATAGAATTATAAGAATGGTTATGATGGAGTTTAAATAAATTCGTAGTACCTATCTATGTAATCAGTGCTTAGTGTATTTCATGTAGAACACGAACTGCATAGAGTCTTGCAGAAACTGGCGCTCGTTCACTACGACATTACAATCATATAGAATAGTGAAAATGAGTACAATTAATAAATTGCCAGGTGTCAAGACAGTGTTGCTTATGTCGTGTGATCAAGTGAGCTCGTAGACGAACGCACGATACGATGACCTCTAACAGGCGAACACATGCTGAGTAAGTCCAGGAACCATACTTCCGTCATAATTGCGCCAATATACATGTCATGATGTCGTGTATAGTGCAGTATTAATAAAAGAAGAGCATAAGACTACAAGTGCACTCGAAGAGTGTAACACGAGCAGAGCGGATTCGTGAGTGATTCCCAAGAGGGGTTTCCGAATCTGACAAAAACTTAGGTCGAGTGGGCAGTGAGCAGGTGAGTCCATATGTACTGTACACAGAACGACCGAATGCTTATTGTGTGTCGCAGAATTGGTATAAAGAATCTCTCGTCGACCCTATGGTAGACCAATTGTCAACACGTTAGTAGCGAGAGTACTAATATTAGAGCTGCTTCATTGTACAGCAGCACATAATCATGTTTGAACACGTTTGGATATATGTGGGTCATGCATGCATAGGCGAGGACTTAGGGATATGACCAATAGAAGGGAAAGGTTACAGCAGCACGTGTAAATTAAAAGACCAACATATTCTATGTCTGAAAGGGGGGCCTAACTAGCTCATGAAAAATAAAAATTAGAGATCACCGAGTGAGTATATGGTGGATCTCCTGTCGTCGAGAAGAGAGTGTGTGCGAGAGTGCAGCTCACACATAATTTTGAGGTGCTAATATGGGCTCATTGCGCTTAGGAGCGCGTATGTGAATAATTCACATGATAAGACAGTGGAAAATATAGTATGAAGATGAATTGCGATAGTCGTAGCGGATGAGTTGTGTGTATGTGAGTAATAGATTAGACGCGTCACAATCAAACTCTCAGTTTAGTCGATGTATTATAGTATGAGTGGCTATAAGCATTCAATATTAGGCCTGCCCAAAAAATTTGGCGCGAGATATAAATTTACTACACAGCAATATAGTAACAACACTGAATGATTAATTTCATGATTCCGCCAAATCTTAAATCAATCGCAAGGCATATATGACTCTCTCTGTCAACTTTGGACACTGCAAATGTTGGCACTGAGACACGTTTCACGTTGTAATGCTAAGATGTGTTTTGGTGACGTATTTTGGGTGGTACTGTTTACTCTGCTGTTACCGGCCAATTTTTTAATTAAGGCACCTTAATTTTGCAGTTATGGAAAATTGATTTTTTCAAAAGTAAAACGACATTGCAGTACAGTAGATAGAAATTAGGCTCATAATCTTATCACTTCATATAAGGTGCAACAAACTATCTCGCGCGGGATATGCTGCTCATTCATACGAAGACTATTCAGACACATATTCGGATCCTCTGAAGTTAAGCCCCCG
>CAJDSM010101670.1:0-11156 GCA_903981925.1 Ostrea lurida
AGGTTAGAACTGGTCGCATCTGTATAGTATACGTCTGTACGTGCAAGGCTATGGCATTGCGAGGTTTATTCTTCGTGGGGATGAATTTTCTATATTTGGTGGGTTTTTTTGTTTTGGTGTTTATTTTCCCCCCGTTCATTTATGTTGAAATTGCGGACAGTAAATTGCTTCATGTGCTGTCTTTCGCTTGTGTTGTCTTGGTTTTGAGTCGAGTTTTTTAATATGAGTATGGGTGTTTCAAACTCTGTTGCTGTAATATTCAATTTATAGGCAGATTAGGCTAAAATTTAGATGCACTTCATCCCATTTTAGTAGGAATATGGCATTGAAATATCTGGGATGATTTTTGCTCTAATGTTTTTTATATTAAATCCTGTTTGGCATTTTTGGGGATAATTTCTTATGTCAAGTGAAGGATGACTATTTTTCAATAAACATAATAATGAATTACATATATAGCACAGCGGGTCTTAGGGCGAGCCCTGGAAGGGGGTCCAGGGGGCGAAGCCCTCGGAAGCCGAGAGGTTTTAGCATTTTCATTTTAAAATTGGGGCGGGGGTGCACATGCACCCCGCCCCACTTACGGTCTTGCAATGGCAACTTGTATTGGCAAACTAAGACGTTATAACTCCATAGAATTTGCGAAATGCTGACGTTAAACGTTTTTGAATCGAGGCAGGTTGCTTACAAACAAAGTTGTTTGTTGCAGGGGTTTCGAACTGTCCCACGTTTAAAGGCGCATTTCGTAATTCTATGGTACGTTATAACAATTTTAGTTTTACCTGGAGTATGGACTACCATTGAGGTCAATGCTGTCTGATTTATGCTTTCATAGCCATTGTTAATATTCCGTTTTTTCACACACTGATTTGACTACGGATTGCTCCGTTTACTTGATCAAGACTAAAGAGGTGTGACCGGTCAGCAGGGGATGCTTCTCCTGTTAGGCACTGATCCACCTCTGAGTTTGTCCAGGAGTCCGTGTTGCCCAACTCTTGTTTTGTATTATTATTTGAGACTATACGAATTGATCATGCTTCGTTATCATACGGATTTTAGTTTTACATTTACTGATATACAGTATTTCCACAAATTGCTAATTTTAAAAACTTAGTGGTAAGTTTTCATGTGTTGCCTGCCTACTTCTTGTCTTTTGAAAAATTATTTCATCATTTAAATATCATCATGGTGGAAAAGTATGTCAAAAATTTGTTATGTTCAAGATGCGTCAAACAGGAAGTGGTCATGCAGCAGTTTTAAAACTGCGTAACACAACACAGTTCTCTGTACTAATGCAATGTGCCAAATATCGGGATGTTGTCCTGTGTGTTTCCAGAGAAAAGTATGACAATATTATTTTGTGACAAATTTGTGCATGTTAAAAATATTCTAAGTTGCGTCAAACAGGAAGTGGCCATGCGGCAGATTGGAAAAGTTCTGCGCTACACGATACAGTTCTCCATACTTATGTTTTGTGACAAATATCAGAAAGATGGCCCGTTTGGTTCCTGATAAAAATGTGACAGATATTTTTGTGACTGCGCCGCAGACAACAGATAGTGATCCCTATATGTCGTCTCTGCTAACGCAGGCAGGCGATACAAAAAGTGTATGGAAACTCTTTCGGAGGAGGGTGTGTGTAAAATATTGTGCCGTAGAAGTCATCGTTTGAACGAAAAATTTGGTGATTGGGTTTTGATTTTGAGATTTTCTACCTATACGGTAAGTAATGCAGCATTAACAGAGTTAGTTTAATAGTCAAATAACTTATTTAAAGCGACGAGCTGCATTGAACGTAGGTGAACATTAATAATTAATAATGATAATGATTGGATTTATATAGCGCCTTATCCACCTAAGTGCTCAAACGCTTTACAATGCATTATTACCACGGCAGACCTAAACAATCCAGAAACCTTTCTCGGTGCAAGCTGCCATTACGCGCTCAGAACACTAACATTGACAAAGATCTTTCACTGTCTATAGCCAGGTACCCTTTTAACACTTGGGTGGAGTGAGGAAATTCGTGTAAAGTGCCTTTCCCGAGGACACAACGTCGGCCTGCCACGGCCAGGATTCGAACTCACAACCTCTCGGTCGAGAGTCAGACGACCTAACCAACAGGCCACCGACGCCATTGCTACAACCGGCCGAATGTAAATTTCCAGACATGAATCATGAAGGACTGCTCCGAGATTCGGTAAAGTCGTCAGTCCAAATATCCAGCCAAACCGACTCTCAGCCGAGATTTATCTAACGGTTGATGGTTAATAACTAATGAGAAACCACTCGATTTGCACGAATTTAGTTACAGTTATTTTGTACACAAACCATTTGCAGCCGCATCCCAATTGGACGTGGTTTGTACATTCTCATTAGGTTCGCCGTTTGTTGTTGAGCAGATTATACAAAAAAATTATCTCGTCAATGAGATCGCTTACGTCATCGAGAAGGAAAACGCTACCTAAATTACTATAATGTCTTCAAATGATATGATCAGATGAGTTTGATATGTGTATGTAAACGTGGCAGTTGTAAACGTATTTGGTGACTGAAAACTATATGGCTAAGACGCGATCTTTATAATTATATATTTTGATGAAAGGGCAAAAACAATGATCAATCTTGTAAGTCCCAAACAGAATTCAAAACATTAGTTTGAGCAAACACGCCCCTGGATACACCAGAAGTGGGATCAGGTACCTAGGAGGAGTAAGCATCCCCTGTGGACCGGTCACACCGCCGTGATGGAAGGACAGACCCGCACTTCCTCTCTTAGACGCACTAATGTCTGCACGACAACAGCGTTGTAGTGTCTAAATAGTTACATCCTACGTTATCAATACATGTCATGTAATGGCGATCTGCTTCTGAATTAGCAAGTTAAAATTGTACCGAAAATGTGATTACATAATGTGTTGTTGGAGATCAGAAGGCATAATCACGCCTATGTGATACATGTATATATGTTCTTATATTTTGGTTTTTCGAGCCCATCTGATCCCCGCATGTTTTCTGTTATATAACTTCGTCATTTACATAATAAATGACATTTTTTCAATTCACATTGCTGTCCTGTTTTCATTGCCTTTATCAAGTAACAAGCAAAGGCTACCTGACACGTTCATATTAACTATGGAACATAAATGTGATTACTGTGGATGACAAACTATCAGAATAAATCATTTAATGATTCCGTTATATGTTATTCTTCATTTTGTCCTTTGCATTAATGGTAAATATGTTATCCTTCCTGGCCATGAATTGTACACAACTTCATGTATGGTTACTTTCTGTCTAATTACACATAGTCTATCTTCTCTTTTTTTCTTAATGGTTTCCTAAATTAATGCGCATCTTTCACTCCTTGTTTTCCTCTCACTTTGGTCACTGTTCCTCTGTTTCACATGCATCTTTCCTAGAATACAAACATTTATCTTTAGAAAACCTGTTTTGCGAATATGTATTCATATTGAGGAGGTTGCAATATATGTTGGGTTAAAAAAGAAAAGAAAGCCTCGAAAGAAACACTGAGAGGTTTCAATGTAATTTCAAAAGTGTCAATAAGACACCATGAAAGCAAAGTATATTAGCTTTATTTGTTTTTCTTATCATGGCTACAAAAATGCAAATACATGTAATATAATTATCGAAAAAGCATTGAGGAAAGTGTTATTCAGTTAATTACCATTGAATGATACAGACCTGACGTGCATATGTAAGCTTCATTAGGTTTAGTTATTTCAAAGAGGAGTTCCATAGTCCGATTTGTACCTCCGATTTATTGACAGTTTGGTAGATAACACCAGGGGACTCGTAGACGAAGCTTTTTCTCTTCGATTATTTACTAATTGGTGCTCAGGCGTGGAGATATCTTGTTTGATGGAGTGTCGTACTGTTTGGATCTGCGTCTCCCCTTCCTTTGAAACAGTGTGATTAGTAATAATAAAACTGTTTTCATTATTAAGTTCCCGTCCCTTCAAAATTGTCATTCCAAAGCGAAGGTTGTAAAATCTTCTCTTATCTCTCGATCGTTCATCAACAATTTCACCTCGGATTGATTTATGGTACTTAAATCGAGAATGAAGTTTTTTAATATGTTTCCATCGTAATGCGAAGATACCATACAAAACAGGATTGAGGGCACTGTGCACCATAAAAAATATTTCCGATATTGATAATGCATAATTTAGCTTCAATTTGTAATCACTGTAAATCCTTATGAATGATATTGTAAAGTAGGGAGTCAGGCACACTAGAAAACCCACAATCACAGTTAACGTCATCTTGATCACCTTCTGCTTAGAAGCAGACACCAAATTTGCTTGAACTGAAACTCTCGGAGAAGCTTTTAATTCCTCATAAGAACCTTCAGAAGAATGCTGATGAGAGCTGGCTCGTGCCCAAACCACCTTGGCTATTTTATAGTAACAGTATAACATAACAATTGAAGGAACGATCAAAACGTATGTCATGAGAAAAGAAAAGAACACTTTACGTTGCCATTGTGCTGTGTAGCCATGGCTCAAGCACATTTTCACAGATTTTCCATTCTTTATTTGTGTTTCTTCAACAAATATGGCTAGCTGTGGCAGAGCAAACACAAATGCTAAGATCCATGCACAGAGAACCTTTCTCCAGATTTGGGGTCTTTTGGCAAGTGATTGCATTGGTTTGACGATGACTTGATATCGGTCCACGCTCATCCCAGTCAAAAGAAAAGTTGCACTAGATAATGTAACACACTGTAGATAGACGGCGAATTTACACAAGAAAGGTCCAAGAACCCATTCATTAAAGGCAATGAAAATGATCTCTGTGGACATCGTAATGAAGGCGACAGCCAAATCCCCAATGGCTAAATTAATTATAAAGATGTTGACACGCTTTCTTCGACGAGATTTTTTGTATGTCAGCAGGGCTATTAGAAGAAAATTTCCAACAAGAGTAAATATCATCACTGCCATCACAGATGCCACTCTTGTGATCATCTCCCCGGTCCATCTTTCTGCAGGTGTACTACTGTCATTATTACACGCATTAGTCTGATTAAGATTATTCAGTAGGAAGACCACGGAGTCGTTCCAAAGGTCGGTGCACGTCAGGTTCTTAACCGACGCACCACTCTTCATTTCTGTATCTAGACTGAAAAAAGAAGAAGATATTTACAATTCTATGAACACATCTAGATGTAAACACATTCTCAGATAAATTATTCAAGCTAAACTTGACATTGTTGCTTTCATTAAATTTTACATACATAGAACAGACAATATGTGCACATCTTGATATATGGTGAGTGATGAGTGTACAAATTTTCAGACAAATCCGTGCACTGGTTTCTTAGAATATGCCCGGACAAATCATATGATCTACAGACCGACAAACGAACATGCTGATCATATGATCGTGTGTCTATTACATGTAACAGAGGTGACTGAATACTCGTGCCATTCCATCGACTGAAATGTCACTGAATGTTAACTACCCTATGCTACATCATATGGTCTTGCCCTTGACAATTTAAANCCATCGACTGAAATGTCACTGAATGTTAACTGCTGAAAGGTCTCATTTCTTCCTATGTTACATCATATGAGGTCTTGCCCTTGACAATTTAAACAAAAATATTGATTATTCATAGCAACAAAACAACATTTTTATACCCCCTGCAAACGAGGTTTGGGGGTACATTGGAATCAGCATGTTCGTTTGTCTGTTTGTAGATCATATGATTTGTCCGGGTATATTCTAAGAAACCAGTGCACGGATGTTTACCGCATTGGTTTTGCGACTGAATGGTCACTCAAAAGTGACTGAATAGTCGTGCTGTTCCATCGACTGAAATGTCACTGAATGTTAACTACTGAAAGGTCTCGTTACTTCCTATGAGTGACCACATTCAGTCGCAAAACCTCAAAACTCTACGNAAATGTCACTGAATGTTAACTACTGAAAGGTTTCGTTACTTCCTATGAGTGACCAATTCAGTCGCAAAAGCAATGCGGTAAACATCAAAACTCTACGACTACTGGGCGCCGTGAGGAAAGCAGACGCTATGGGACATTTGTAGAGAGAAGGCCGAAGGACAATTAAACGAATTTCCTATCTGGTAGCTTATGGTTTTAAATTACAANAAAGCAGACGCTATGGGACATTTGTAGAGAGGAGGCCGAAGGACAATTAAAGGAATTTCNGTGTTGATAAAATGATATTATATTTATTCCAAGAACAACTGCAGCTTATGCTAGTAAGTGTTTTCTCTAACTTAATGAGACAATTGCAACCAAACCAAACACTGGTAATACATCGCCGTGAGGTCTACATGTTCTGAATTAATTGATATGGTTGGGTATTGCTCGAGGAAATAGAATTACGACTTGCAGTTTTCCAAATTTTAACATTTACTAATTAGTAAAACTGAAAGTAATATGACATTTGATTTCTCCGTCATCGGACGAGAATAAAGGTCTGAGTTTTCTGACTTTTAAAGTATTCAGCTATAATTCTATACACATGTACGTGTTCATTTTTGTCACTAAGGGCGGGAGGTTCAATTCGCCTATGTTTGTTAAATACATGTACTAATACATGACAATTTCATTTCTAGCATAAAATTAAAACAAAATTTGTAATTCGATATACTTTTAGTTTCCTGTATTGATTTATTGCAGAGAATATTCATTATTTAGAGTATCATTTTTAAGCCGATGAAAATAAATTGCATTGCAAACAAGTAAATGCGTTTGATGTATTTAAAAAAGATTACAGCGAGTTCTATCACACTGATTAAATTCATGGATTTTTTTTTTATGCTTGTCTGTCATTGCTTTTGGGTTGTATTATTATTGTACAGCATCCAGCATGTTCGCGGCATGATTTTTGTATTCATGTATTTTCTAGATTAACTATAATTCCAGCACCATTTCATGGCACCAAAGTGTAAATTTTTAGTCTTTTTATTAATTTACATAACATTAAGTGCATGCATTTGCATCTTTTCTTGTTAAATACACTCGCTCCTCCGGCCAGTAAATTATTTCATGTAGTCAGTTTATATTGTCTATTTAAGAGAGGTTAAGTTTAAATTGTATTTCATGGATATCTAATCTTTGATAGATCTCTAATGATATATTTTACCTTTTTCCTCATAATTATTTTTTTCTGTAACTGGGACACGTTCGATTATTTTTTTAACACTTCTACATGCACGTGTTCGATTGTAAATAGCTTAGTGTGAAATGCTCCCTGTTCTATTTTTTCTTCAAGTTTGTGATAATTGCATTTAGGTTTTCATGTATCAGTATGAACATTTATCAGTTTTCTGGTGTGTGTTTCTTAGTATTGGAGATTCTTGATAACTTTGTATAGCTTCAAACGTACAGTCTTGTATTTGTTATATACTTCATTTACTGAAATATGGGATATGTGCCCACACCTGTCGAGCAAACCAGTGAAATCTTTATGATAAAATGTGTAGTAGTATTTCTTATGACATATTATACATGTTTGTTTATCCCATGAAATAATGATTCTTTTCCGCAAATAGTTCATAGTTTATTCAGATAAAAAATTATGTTATAATATCTGTTATCATGCTTGTGATTAACAAAATATGGTAACAGTGACAATAGCAGATGGTGGTGGATGGACAGTTTTCGAACAATAAACATTTTAACTAATACATATAAATACATGTATCTAGCTATAATTTCTTATATAAATCAATTATTTTTTCTCTTATATAATTAAACGCAGTTGTCAAAAATTTCCCTAAATTTCGTAATTCTTTCACATTATTGGTACTTAATAATTGTACGAGTTTGAAAGTTGAAGGTCTGAACCAGTAGTATTTTTTAATGTGTGTGTTTCTTAAATCTGAATATAGAGAACGTTTCAAAACAAAATGATATTCATCTTCTATTTCATTACAGTGTGTGCATACCCCATTCAGATTTTGGTATATTCCAATGCCTACCTTTTTCTATTTTCAAAGAGTGACAGTTTTTCTTGTGTCAGAACGTTAAGTTGTTGCTGGCTTTCTTTTGGTGTTTATTCGGTCAGCGCGTGCGACCGGAAATTAACGCATGCGTCCCGTCTTCCCAGTAATATATAAATGTATAGTCGGGTCTCGATATCGATGTCAAATTAAAATGAAAAAAAAAATTCCAATGCATTTTACCATTAAAGGTTGATCCACCCTCAGGAATTCTTAGGAATTTATGTGTTCAAACCTTAAAATTCTTTCTTTTTCTACTCAATTATAGTTTAATCTAATTAATTGTGAAAGAAAATGTGTATGTTGCCACCTTTTTTAAGATGTCAGACATACAAAAACAGAAGTATAGGTTTACATCATAAAATCGCACATTTTGAATAATTTTCGTAGAACAGAATAGAATAAAATAAATAAAAATGACAAATTGTAAATGCTAGCAGTTAAGAAAAACTTCTTATTTGTAAATATACATTTTAATGTGCATATTAGGAAAATCAATGTAGAATACGGAATTGCTTCCATAGGAGTTATTGCCCTTGACAATATTTTTTTCGTTATAATTAATTATTTTCACTAGTGAAAAAAAAATCATTTTTATTCAACGGATAAAATACAGTATTTCACTGCTGAAAATGTAATAAAAAAATTTCATAATTGTCTTTCGAAATTGTAAATCTCTCTACGGGGTTTTTGATGGAGTCCTTATGAGTATATATTTAAAATGCTTTGAATTGAATAATCTTCAATTGTTTTTACCCTATACGTTTTGTGCACCATCTTTAAGCTGTCTTGGTCAGATTTTTGGCTGCAGTATTTGCACCCCATTCGAAAACTTGCCCAATAGCACCCCAAGAAAAAAGTGGTTTTTTGTTTTGAAATCACGAGTATTACTGTCTTACCAAGTTTGTCAGAGTCGCTTAGAGTAAAAATCACGTTGCGGACATGGGTTGCCACTCGACTTGAACACTTTGGGGGGAAGCGGACAATGGTTCAGAGGCCTTCCACGGAGATTTGAACTCGATGTTCTATCAGTCACACTCAAGTGTGTTTGTATTCATGGACCGGACCCTGAATATACATGCTCTGATCAGGTCCGATGCTCTCAGGAAAGTCCGCTTTGCCTTCAGTGAAGGTGTTTGCCTGTATGTTCATGGCAGAAATCGAACGTAAACGCTGTATATTTTATAAATGAACTATTTTATAATGAACTCGCTAATTCATTCATCTGTTTGGTTTTTGTTTGGTTTTTTGATATTTTTGTAGAGGCCCTGTAAGGGATGGTGCGAAATAGGGTGGTATTATCCAAACAAATTGGCCCAATTACACCCCAGAGGTGTTGGGGTGCAATCGGGTCAATTTGGAGTGCATACTCAGTATGCCTTGTACCGGTTTTTTTTTCTTCAAATGTATCTTTTCATTCTCATTTCATTTCTCATGTAAGGAGTGAATCATCTATTAGTGTTGAGATAATTATGTGTCCTTTTTTTTCAATTTACTGCCCAATACTACAAATAGTGGATGATGTTAACTTACTGGGCATGTCGAAAGGGAAATTGATCGAATGATTCCGGTCTTTCGTCAGAAGAGAGTGAATACAGAATGCGATGAAAATGAACTATAATGTAATTGATTGAAACTACTTGGCTATGTGAAATTTCATTCTGTGCATTGTTTTCTGATTTACCATATACTGCATTATGAAAGTCCAAATTTATACAAGCATTGGCATTTAAAAAAAAAATCGCTAAATGCCTATTCTATGTCTTTTATGAATCGCTTGTTTTTGTTTTAGTTTGTTTTGTAAGTAGAGCGATGTAGAATAATTCTGATTATGGTATAAGACGCTATATAAATGTCTGTATGATGTAATATCGAATTTTTAGACCTTGAGCTGCCAATAACCCCTTGTCCCCCCCCCCCCCGGGGGAATTTTGAAGGGTATGATTTTCTGAAAGCTTATAACAAATGCTACAAAAATGAGCCATGTTTGCACTCTGGCCGTTTGGGGCTTTAAGGAGTTTGCGGGTAAATCATTCAGAATTTATCAAAATCGATGAAAATTTGGAAAAACTGTTAAATCATCTATAAGTACTATTTTTATTTTTTGTTGTGGTCTTAACATATGGCTGTATCATAAATGTCAAAAACTATCAGGGACAGACACCTCAACACACAATTTTTATTTTCTTGGCTATATTTTAGGGGAAAAATACCGATGTTTTGTGAAAATCAATGAAAATACCTCAACGTTTTCTCTATTCCAATATCACAATTATTTGTGATCAAAACGAAATTGTCTTTGGTATGGCTTGGGATATGAATAATCCATCATTTCAATTTAATATTTGCATGTATATAACAATTGGAAATAAAAAAACTATATCAAAGTGGAAGCACTCATTACAAACGCATCATTAATTATTGCTCATTACACTCATTGCATTAAATTCATCCAATTTTATTCCAGTTTGATTTTAATAAATTGAAAGACAAAAAATCAGAAATAAAATAATAAAACTATTTTATAATTAATTGATAATTAAATTAATTAATTATTAATTTAAGAGACATTTATGATTACATGTACATGTCTGATGTATTGTATTGGTATAGTCAGGGTTTTCACTAGATATTTCAAAAATTAGAGTCCAGGACTCATCGATTTTGGAGGTACAAGTGCAATGCTGAATTGTCGATCTTGCTAACAGAAAGAGTCCCTAAGAACAATAGATTGATGTCCTGTATACACATGTAGTACACTTTTGAAACAACAATATGTTTTTATTGCAATAAATGAATACAAAATATATACTACCTAACTCATAAATAAAATCCTACGACCAGTGAGCCACCCGCAGTGTAGCCTCGCCACCTACAATGGGAGGACATGCGTCTTACATTCGTTTATCGGACAGTTTATCAACTGTCCCCAACGTCGGGACAGAGTAGGAAACCTTGAAGGAGAACGGTCAGTCACGATAATAAAAATAATCGTGATCCTTACACGCTTACAATAACACCCCCAGCAATTCCCTATATTATTATCCATGGAGATGGGTAACAAGACGGTAATATGATTAGTTGAACGGTAAAAATACTAGTGTTTTATCCTTTATTCTTGAAGTTCAGAATAGCCCGAACACTATATAAAATAAAC
>CAJDSM010101680.1:0-12635 GCA_903981925.1 Ostrea lurida
GTTTCAGTTATTCTCACAAACAGTTATTTATAACACTATCCAAAAAAGCTTTCTCAGGAAACACTGCTGTTGAATGCAAGTCGTCAGCAGTCATACCCACTAAGTGTAATGAAGATATCAAAATGAACGCTCACTCCTTGCCAGAGAAATTATGTAAAGGAAGCAGAATATACTTTACTATCTCTACAGTAATATTTTAGTGAGTGGTATAGAGTAAAATGAACATTCAATCAGTCAGCGTGCGGCGTGAAGCGACAGACCAAGCTCCAATTATTGACAGCCCTCAATATTGGATACTATAGTTGCGGAATATTCCATACGCGACATATACATAATCATCGGTGGGATGACTGGGAGAACAATTTTTTACGGTTGCAAAAAAAAAAATCAAACACAACGAAAAACCATAGGAAGAATCAATAATATACAGAATTTTGAGAGAGAATGGAGGAGTGTTTTATTGATATGGGAAATTGTATTGAGTATTCTCGATGAATGAGGAAAGTAAATCATATGGAAAACTTTTAGAGTGACAACTGATGATACTAACCAGATTTTTGTCCCAAAATTTTATACATTACTCACCAAGAAATGGTTCGTGTCCATTTACTTAATTAAACTTATGAATTTTTTACCTACTGAACTTGTGTAGAATCAAAAGGCGAGGGATAGGAGGGTGAAAAGAAAGAAGTAGATCGATTGGTGATCAGAGAAATAGTTTAACATGGATACAATAGAACTAACAATTATCATTATAATGAAAGAGACTCGCTTCATGAAGTTTGCACATGCCATTCGTACATAGAAGTTATTCACTCTTCATTTTAATTTTTTTTATCTCACATAATGCAATTTCAAGGACGTAGTGAGAACACTAATCTGGGAAATTTGACCATTGTAATAGAAAATTTATGCAGGACAGGTACATGAGCAGCGTGTTTATTTAACTGAAATTGAGCATAATATTTCTCACAGACTTGATTTGCTTAATAGTCAAAATATTGAATTTTAAGCCAGAGAAATGACATGAATCTAAAATCCACAAGTCTAAAACTAAGAATATTTCAGAAGCATGCATACCAATGCAAATCTTCTATACTTCATAAGGATCCAAATAACATGATTACGTGGAAGCCCTCGTCGTGCTCCAAGAGCGATATAGCACTCCATTGAGGGCTACACAGTTGGTGGGAAATTCCCCAGGCACAACTCTACTTCTCACTCATTACAAACAATATTACTTTAAAATAATTAACTAGATTTTGCATACTGACAATTTTGAAGAATGAATTGGACTTTGAATTTTGAAGAAATGTACATGTTAAAATATTCAATACCTGCAGACAGAAGCAAATAAAATGAATATATGTCAACTGATCAAACCTTTCGTGCTGCATAGTTCAAGCAACTGTACTCCGAGTGTGTCTGCCAACAGAACGTCGGGCACACGTTATAGTGTTTGTAGAGATTCTAACTTTTTACATTATATATGTCTATGAAAAATACATTATACTTGGGTATTAAAATATAATGCTTCAATCAGTATTATATATGTCAGTGTCAACTAAGTATAACGTTTTAGTTTTATGATTAGATAATGTTAGTGACAGAATCTACAGTCAGCAACTTTGCCGACTTACTAAGTAAAACTTAGCCATACTATGCTTTAAATCTACGCTTTTCGACAAGCGCTATAAGTGATCTCATTCAATCTCGAATTATAAAATAAATTTCAAAACTTTATTTCTATTTTTTTAATTATAGGATGGAAACTCCGCTAATTAAACAAATCTTTACAATGAGCTATCACTTTCTGGGAGTTCCTGAAGTTTAAATATGGATTCGTATAAAGAGTAGAAAATCTGTTTCACTTACGCCTTAGAAACAGGGGATTGAAGAATATATGAGTCAGTGGTTAAGCGGGAATAACATAAAGATCGATGAATTTTTTGGACATTAGCCACGACCCGGGTCCCCAAAAGAATACTATCTTAAAGTGACCAAGGCGCACAATCAGTGGGATTTAAACTTCTTCAGGAAAAAGACTGAGCCATTAAGTCAATCTTCTTTGGTGCTCGATAACTTTATTCCGGAGACCAATTTTCACTATGAACAATTCAACAGTCTAAATGAGAAAGTACATGTGGGACTTAAGCAGCAAAACGTGAAGCAGCTATGAACAAGTAAACGCATAAGAGGCTATTGCCTCACACGCACATCTCCCCGCGACCCCACCTTCCCCCTCCTCCGGATGCACTTTACTCCGGCCAAGTCTTCGGGGGCCATCTTAACGGCTCAACCTCATTCGGGCGCACTTCTTTTACCGTCGTTGTTAGCCCGTCACCGGGCTTTTCCGTAACATGTTGCCGTGGGTCTCGTCTCCCTCATACCCCTGCTTTCCTTTCATTTGTATCCCCGTCAACGTCTTCTGTGTTTGCCAGTCCTGGGCGTGGCTCCCCTCTGTGGGGCTACTTGACGCTCCTGGGGCCCGACGGTTCGGGTCTGACAGCCGCTCAGGATCCGGCATCTGCAGGTTCGAGGAAATGTGAGTGGTGTATCTAGGGGGTTTCGAGAGTGGTTGAAGAAAGGCAGGGTCTGGGGGGGCTCGGAGCGCTCGCTGTGCGTTGCTTGATATCTGATTCTGGGTCCTTCTTGCGGGTCTTTGTTGCTCTTGTCTTCTCTTTGCTTAGTCGGCGTCCAGCCCTTTTCGCTATATTATGTGTTCGTCTTCCCTCGCGTTGTTTCATTCGCTAGCGCGCGCCCTCGCTGGGTCTTGATCGTCTTTGCGATCCTGTTCTGCTGGCTTCCCGTTCTTGTGCCCGCGCTGTCGATTTTTGCTTCGGTGTCCCGCGCGTGAGGTTCCTCCGCGTCGTCACTACGAGACTGGTGGTCCTGCGTGCGGGCGTTCACCGTCCCTTCCTGGGGTACGTACTTACAGCGGAGTTCATGTTGTCTCCGCGTCCTGGCTAGCTGTCTGGCTTGTTTCTCCACATACATACAAGCCGATCACGACCATATTTTTTGGATCGATTTAGTGATGACATACGATCCCACTGATCTGCCGCTTTCTTTCTATCTATTCTCGTCATCCGCCGGGCCCAGGTTCTCCAGTTTCTTGCACGATCATGAGTGTAATAAGTAGTGGAGGGAGCAGATCTAGCGATATTAATCGTGTCTGACCGCCCATTTAACTTCGTCCGCAGCCCGCAGGTGTTTTTATACATCGAGGCCAGCGTTACTAGCAGAGACAAATTATTGGCTAGGCAGGTTTCAACCATCACGTTAAGAGGCGTATCATTCGGGTGACTAGTTGTTATGATCGTTTATGTAGGGGTGGTGTCCCTTGTGACCCGGGAGCGCCATGATCTGTAGTGTACTGCTCAAGCAAGGCTAATGGCCATTGGAGTCCAATGTGCTGAGGTCTGGTGGTTCAGTGAGGCGCATGGTGTAAGTATTATGCTGGACGGGCGGCTGCGTGCCGTTTATTGTTGTCCTTACGAGCGGGACATGACTCTGTTTGGTAGCCGTTGACTTCCACCTCTGGCGCACGTCTGTCGGTTGGCATTTCTTTGCGCCGTTGTACTTCTCTGTATCCAAACTCGACTATGGCTCCAGTGCGGTGTGGAACCGGTCGACGACGTCATCAGGATGCCGTCTGCGCTCCTTGTATCGTGTCCTTAGCGTTTCCTACTGGGGCTTAGCCACTGAACCTCTGGGAGAGTTGCTATTTGGTCCTGGTGGCCGTGGCGGCATTGGGTCCCCACGCTCGCACATCGCGTTGACTATATGCATTGGCTCTACGTCCGCGTCGTCGCTTCTCTCCGCTATAACGAGGTGTAGCTTTCCTAGTGACTTGGTTACCGAGATGTGACTAGTTGGCACCTGAGTTCGTATATCCGCGTATTCGTGAGGGTCTTACATTATCACAGGCCGCAAATTACAAATTACCCTAAAAGACGGCGCCCTGTGAACCGGAGATCCGGTGCTATCAGGGATAGGGGATTGATTGCCGGTGTGTCTTGACCTAAGACTATAGAATGCCAGGTTCGTCGTGCGTGCCCCGCTCATCGACGTCTGTTAGGCAACTTCTCGACATACATAATTGTTGCGGGTGCACGGGTGTTGTCGGCATGTGCTGCGGGGCGTCGAAAGCCATCGGTCGGTGGTGTATGTGCCTGGTGGGTTGTCTGTTGCAGGAGGGTGTATGGGAGATTTTGGTTCATTGATAACTCCCCGCAGCAGGATACTGCATGGCACGATAGATACCCTTATATGTTTTGTGATTAGATGCGTCGCGCGATGATAATGAGGAGACGGTATACAGCTGCGTTCTCGGTGCTCTTGTGGTCCGATGTGGGTCCGTCGGGAAGCAGGAGGGGCGGGTGTTGATGTTTAAATATAAATCAACAATTTGTGTCACATAAGTTGGTTTGGTAAGCCGCAGGTCGGGTTGCAAGATAGAGCAAGGCCCCCGATTAGGAATAACCTGTTTTTGGACTGGGGGATCGGGGACCGCTGCTGGTGGGGCGTAAAGATTTCGGCAAGTCGAATGGGCTTTTAACAGGCCGCCCTCATGAGCTCCCCATTCTCTAGAGATGCATGGCTTACTGGGACCCAAGAGGCTCCGCTAAAGATTTATAGGGTCATATTATCCGTTAACGAACCGTGCGCGAGCTCAGGGAGGTCGCTGGGGCCACAAACAAGACTCGTAGACCCCACATTATTTTTTTACCAATCTTTTCACGTGTAGCACACCAAGTAATTTAGAGATTCTTATTTGGGGTCCGTTCCCGTCCACCCTCCCGCGTGCATTCAAGAAATCATCTTTGTCGGCGAAGAAGATGTGTGCGGGTGGAGGAGCCACCACCCGAGCGGACATTTATCATGACCTCGTCATGAGGGATATGGAGCCTGATATGTCAGTCGCGAAGTTTTACAGGGATGCGCGCAGTCTGGGGTCGGCTGTCTTTGTCTAATCTTTACTCGCCTGTTTATACATAATTCGACGGTCTATGTTAGGTGGGCATGACGTTCAATTAACACAGAATGGGCGATCTTATAATGCGACCTTGAACTGAACTAGCTACAACAGGAACGTCAGAGGCCTGAGGTCGAAAAGCCGCTATTAGGAGATTTCCGCCACGGAATCTTCTAGTCCGCTAGTTAGAAAGTTATGAAGTCTGCCTCACTCTGTTTGTTGAGGATCCTACCTCCACTCCTTCTGATTGCCCAAACGAACGTACTCCGAAGTAAGATGTCTGAAGCAGAGTGAGCTTGGGGGGTTCGGTAGGTAGGATATACTGAACTTATGGTGGATGGCTGGTTCGCCCTCACGCTGGACTCTCGACTCCCGGTTGCGTGGGGCGCTGAGAACTGCCGAGCCAGAACTACGGAAAAATGGAGGTAGGCCGGTGTTGGTTTTAGGCATTGTTGGTCGGCGAGTACGGCCACTAGCATTCTAGTGTTTGTTGGTCGGCGGGCCGCGTGTGGCGCCATGGCTGGGGTTTGGTCGTCTCTGGGCCGTTTGTTTCGGACCACCCGGCCACAACGTTCTAACCCTTTCGGTGCTTGCCTCTCTGTGGGTGGTGCATTTCGCACGCGTGGGGCCTTTATGTTGCTGTTTTGGTTCGCCTGTACCTCCGCACTTGGTTGTGTTGCCCCTGATCCGGTGGCTCCGGGTCCGCATTTGCCTGGCCTGCGTGCTGGTCGCTCTACTGGGTTCCGGCTGTTGACGCTACGCTCTTCCGGCCCCGGCCTTTCTCGCACTAACCCCCTTGAGCTAGTCCGCGCCGCTTGTCGCGATCTCGCAGCGTCCTTCTCCCTGTTCTCTCTGCTGGCGGTCCGCCCCGACTCTCGCTGCGCCAGAGTTCGCGCCAGCGCCCCCGCCTCCCAGTGTCACGTTATCTCGCTCTGCTTTTTGCCGAGCGAAGTGCACCCTCCCACCGTTCCGTCCCTCGTGCGTTTTTCCCTCCTCGAGCTATCTTGCAGTTTTATTGGGGGTCTTGCCCTGTCCTCTCCAGCATTCTTCTGTCCTCTTGGCGGCACCTCACGAAGTGCTCACCGGGTAAATACGTGGCTTGAGCGACACTACTCTGAGAAGACCTTAAGACGTATCCAACCACTTTCTGTTTTCCAAACTTGGCAGGTGCACATGCGCAACCGGAGTAATTGTCATCTTTAGCGGTACTCGTAGCAGTTCAAGCACAACCTTCACCAGGTAGACTCTTCCGCCAAAGAGAATTATCAAACGCCTACGGCGTATTAGCAACGGAACGGGATCCCGTTCAAGCGACCCATTCATTGAATTAGCGTAGAGACCTATACTCAACTGTTTGCGAGGGACATCAGCAAATATTAAAATTACGACAGTCTTTACAGGAAAAACACTCCATTGATTCAAACTCACATCGCAAAGTTGAGTGTCTGCCGATAAGAGAAGGCCAAGAAGAAGACCGTAAAAAGCCATTTTGAAACGAGGAGGCGCCTGGATCTTAGGACGGAGACATCGTATCGGCCATTTTTCAATGGGAAACGGGTCGCTAAAAACCAAGAAACCACGGCTAAGAACAGCAAGAAAGCCTGGGGAAAACGTGTGTTACCTGCTTGGGATGCTGCACCTAGCTTAAGAAAAACAAACGAAGCCAAGAAACCAAGGGCTAAGAAGCAAGAATCGCAAAGAAAGTTCTTAAACTGCATCATACGCTTACCTAGAAGTCCACCTAGAAACACCTAAGAGATCACCTTAGAAGGCAACAAGGACCACCTTTCCAAGGCCCGTATGAATCCGTTTCCCAATTGGGCCCTAAGAAAACGCCTAGTGAAGATCCATTTTTTCCAAGCTCAACTTAACTCCTCCCCCCGATCAACGTCCCCTCACAAGGCGACTAAGACGTTATCCGATACTGAAAAACGGGGATTAGCTCAAAAGAATAGAATGGAAAGAGCAAATGCAAGGCGCCTATAGGCAGTCAGAACCCAGATAAGGGTTTACCGAGTTTTGCTCATTGACTTTTGGGCATGCCAATTCAATCTCCTTATTACCTCGACACAAATCCAAGTTGGCCCAGTAAAAATTAGTAAGATATATAAATAATGGTAATTTTTTGCCTCTTACTTCGTGATCATTCAATTGTTGAGATTTGGATACCTGTGCACATCGTCACCAGTATTAAGAGCTTCCCAACAGTTTATCAAGGCGTTTGAATATCCCTAATAACATCTGGAGTGCTCATGTGTCCTGGATTGGTATAAAAGGAAGGGCAAAAGTGGGACACCCTTCAATTACCATGCTCATCGAAGAATGTGAATGGTCGATTACGAGACTCATTTACATTGCTCTTTGCAGACTTAAGTACACACCATCAACTATACTAGTATCGACGCAAATTAAAGTACAGAGGTCCTTTTGAGTGCACTAATATTCATCTCCAATGACTTGACAGATTACTAGACTTTTGGAAATGGGACAGCTGTACGACGGAATCTGTGATACAGAATCTCTATTAAAAGAGCGGGTGATTTCCTCTCACTATACTTATCAGAAAATGTGGAATATTCATTACTCTTAATGAGGGTCGACATAAACGAGAAACACAGTCCATACGATAAGTAAGCAACACACTTAGACATCCAACCTATACACTAAGAGTCGAATGTGAAACTGACGCAGCGTCACACAACCCATCAAGCAAAAAGGTTGGTGCTTTGTGTGTCGGTCAAACCTTGTCCCATTCTATGTTAGATAACTTCTTGCTTATTGGTGTTAGCTGTGTGAGTTGTGTGCAAGTAGTGATTCTGTGTGATGTGTGTTGAGTCCTGATGATAAAGTGGGCCCATGATGGGTGTTAGTCGGAAGCCTGGATAATGCGCAGCAATTGGAAATGCTAGATTATCGTAGAACCTTCCTGTATGTTCTCGCCTATTGGGTTTCCGTGCATCGTGTGGTTTGGGATGAGTAAGAGTTGTGTTGTGAATGTAGTGGAGATGTGGATATGGTTAACGAGGCAGATGTGTGTGTGAGGTGAAAAGGGGGATATTGGAATCCTGAGTGTTGCTGTGTCATTTACCGGTTAGTCGGTCAGATGTTACTTTTACAATGTATAGTGCTGTGGCTGGTGATCTGTAGTCACGTGACGCATACAAAAAAAAACCTAGTGAGGTGACCTCGACTCCTAATCTCAACTATGAGCCGAGGCCAACAGCACACAGTGACTTGCCACTAGAACAGCAGCCAAAACCGCATGACTAGGACGACAAGATCTTATAAATAATGCGTCATAATAACTTAGTCATATAAGGAAAGCATTGTTATATTTATTCGACTACATCTCAAGAAAGAGTATGCACAAGTGGATGACTTGGAATAATAAGAAGGCGAAATAGTTATAGAGGAACACACGGATTCCGAATACCAAATACTGTGGATATTAATGACCGAAACCCAGCGACAAAACCCAGAGTCCCTCGTGACCCCCAGCGCGGATATAAGAGCCAATTGCTCAAGCGATTAAATAAGAGACTCATCCCTAAAGGGTAGTTAGTAACTCGGGCTGTTAAATCAATGAGAAAGCCATGGAGAAAGGCCCCGATGGGAAAATCAGTACTCCTAGACCTTTGGTTAAGAGGGAATAATGAAGAGTGGATCTTTACTCAAGACCTCACAGATTATGAATTCAATCGTTCTATGAAACACCCGACTTCCGAGGTAGACTAAACCCTTCAGGGATGCTAGCTAAAAAGACCTGTGCCTGTAAAATGGTTCATCTTCCACACCATCTAAACGCTGTATTACCGATCCTAAAGACAGCTATGGGGGAGTACAAGCTTTGTTGCAAGTGCGGCAATTAGGACAGATCACCCTATTGCTTCCAAAATTTAATGGGTCAGAAGCTCAAGATATATTTCCTTATAACCGAACGGAGAAATTCAAGCGAAACGACAACCGAGTGACGGATATAGTGAAATGGAAGTAGATTATAGGCGAAGTTCAGCTTGAACAGACAATTAAGGGGGTATACGTTTTATTGGGCCATTGACGTGCTTCAGAATATCCTGGTGTGCTCTTTAACAGAAAACGGAAAAGAAATGATACGAGGCTAACGAGATTTTCGGAGGTACGGCCCCCGTACGCTTATCAGTCCGACACGGAAGAAATTTACCAAAAAGAAAATTCCGTCTAAATTAGCCTTCAAATCCTTCGATATTCTTTACTGACCGTCAATGACGAAACCATAAGCCAGTAAGATTTGTGCGTAAAAACGTATTCAAAGCTACGCTGCAAGCAACGTCAATGTGCGGGTTATTTTTACAAAACAACCGCATTAAAAAACACGACGGAATGTGGATGTCAACTTCCCATACTGGTTGGTGAATCACGTAGGATTCATGAGCATAAATCAGTCAAATTACTTAAGTAAAATATCCCAAATATCGATGCAGTAATCCAAGGATGTACACATCTGCGTTACTTGTCAGCTGGCTAAGGTCTGCATACGGAATTGTTATGACCGTATGGAATGAACATAATTAGCTATGGAATACAGAGACCAAAAGTATCGCACACGAGTCAGGATTGTTGCAAGTGGGAGATGATCGCAAATATCGCAAGGTAAGCACATAAAACTTGGTTAACGTTTGAATGAAAAAGGTAAGACAATTTTCGAGTCCTATATTGGACCAAAAAGTAACTCTCTTTACACAGTCTCTAGAAAAGTACGGTTTACAAGGACGGTAACTAGAAGAGTCTGTTTTTATTGCATTTTTCAATATAATGATCACGTAGGATTAATATTATTAGATACGAAACCGGTATAATTCTAACGAGAAGGAATATACTACTATAGTGGTTAAAACGAAGAATGAATTGTCTTACGAAGCTTAAGCGATAATATCTTTAGTGTATAAAGTGCTGGCGTAGATCGGTGGAGACAAAGTCATATTCTAGATAAGGTCAATATGTAGCTGAATAAGGAGTAAACCCTAACACACGCAAAGTTATTGCAATTACATGATTACCCGCACAGACACTGGCATCTCTATCAGCGAGGATGAAGCACATCAAGTGGACCTTCATTTTTGAGTTGGAGGTGACGAACAAGTCTCCGGCGGATGAATTTGTCTATTTTGCACAATTAATAATGTACTCTGTATCAACCTAATACATATACACTATGAGAGTTAGCCATGTTTTTAGCCATAAAGACGCGATCTCATACTAGAATACGCGCATATATACATTTGGATGGTGACCTTAAGTTCATTGGCTGGTGCTAGTGAGTCAAATGAACGTAGTCCTCTAAAATGAAAGTCTCCCATCGATGTATAACCCGAGAGTGCAACGAGATCTAGCAGATGAGAGAAAGTTCACCATTAGGCTTAAGCATCCGCAGCTGGAAACGAAGACTGCAAGAAAAAGTATACTTGTGGTTGATGGGTGATTCTGCAAGCTAGTGTTTCTTGATGCATTGTAAACAACACAAAACGTCACGCATGCCTGTGTTCCTTGTACACGAAAGTCGGATTCTATCATCTGGATTGGGTTGCAGACGATCAATATAATTCGTTCACTCCGGAAAGACCAAAACATGTATCGAAGAGATATATTACACATTGTCGGCGAGGGCCGCAAGATATTTAGGGGTTATGTGGCCTTAAAGCGCTCATGCCTTAGGAACAAGAGGAGGGGAAGTTTGAAATTTATTCATACTACATTCTTGTTGTGACACGGGGACCTATGTTTTTACGCGCATTTCAGTCCAAGACCGCCGGCTATCTGTTAGTCCGCCTCTTTACGTACGAACCGCAATTGGGTACGATGAGAGGAGACACTATTCTAGACCCGGACTTCCCGGGGATAATCAAGAGTATTGGTACAATATCAACAATGTAATAGCTGTCTTCATATATACCTTTAATATTCTTTTGATGACAAGTTATGTTGTTATGAGCAGATTGTTGTTATTAGACTTCCTCTTTCAATAACGACATTGTAATAAAGGTTATGTCTATAACAATAGCATGTGCCATAGATCAGACCCTCGGTTAGGGCAGTTATTATTCTTTATTTTACATCCTAAAAACAGAAAACATTTGCCTGCAATTGTCTAATGACACTATTAGGTTACAGAAAGTAAGGGATACCATTATCCAATATAAGTTTTTCATTTTATGGATAATCAGACATGCAAGGTTTAACGTTATTTACTCTGACAACATTATACACAACTTACCCAGAATGTCGCTCTGATCTTAGAGTTTCTGACATAAATACTTAACCACAGGCAGTATGACGATTGAAGTGATTATCACTAGTTATATACATGTATAGTCCAGAAGTCAAGTTTTTATAATATGCATATTTTATAAAATTTACTTATTGACTTTAACATTGTGTCTTCTTAATCGATAAATAATTCGCACAGTTTAGTAATTCATTCTGCTTCTAATCGTTAGATCTATGACCCTTTTTTAAAAATGAATCTTATGTATTTGTTGTATATTAGTAAGTATAATTAACTTAGCATTGCAACAGTTAAGTGTTGTCAATCAGTTTAGGATCTAATATAGTTACTCAAGTAGGTAGTTATCTCTTTTATTATTTCGGAATTTCTCTCCGTACATGTTATACATAGATTTCCATGCAGTAAGTACCTCTCAACAAGCATTGTACACCTAACTTGAACTTACTCTCCTCCTAAGCAACAAATCCACCAACCCCTGGTGTTTCCAAAGGGTCCCGGCTGTGCCAATCTTGTTTTTGTATTTAATTTTCGGACTTACGAAGTTGATACTGTCGTTATTTTTGTCTTTACTTAACTGCTTAAAACAAACACGGGTAAAATGACGATGTTATTATAATCATTTATTATGGTATATTGTAAAGGCCAAGATATACGAACAGTGATTCAATCTCGTTAGCTCCTAAATAAGGTATAGACCCTATTTTTATCAAAGCCTGGATATCGTTTTTTTAACCAATAAAATATAAAAGGAATTATAAAGGACCAGTTTTGACGATTCCTCTTGCCTATACCAATTTTCTAATCAACAATCTTATTTTTAATTATCAAACGGGGGTTTCAAGAAGTGTCACACCATATGATGGAATTTGTTCCGAATAAAAAAATCTCTTAAATTTTGAAAAAGAATTGTCTTTCCACTGAATCGAAAATTCTGTGAAAATTAGTAACTTGCAGTATATTTTCCTCATCATTGCCTCACAGTAATTATGAATATACCATAATAGTCTGGGGTTTAATTCAACTAATCTTTCTTTGGTATATCTCACTCCTTGGAGGATCTAAGCGCCGAGCATAGACCTAACTTTTGCACCCTCACCTGTCAAGGTCTCCAATAGTAAAGTTTTCTTTTTCAAGCGGGAGGTTAAACAATAAATAATCATCAACTTCAAGTATAGTGATAATATGAGTAAAATACTTCCATTTCATAAATCCATATAAGAGCAAATGAAGCCACGTGGTTTTCTCTCTATCAGCTGAAAAATTGGGACTTCACTGCGGTACACATCATTAACAACTCCGTAAATAAAATAGATATGTTGTGTGGGTAGTACAACAAACGTTTTAAAATTTCGAGCAAGCTTTTTCATACCATCGTATGTTTCGCTGTTGTTGATA
>CAJDSM010101699.1:0-11063 GCA_903981925.1 Ostrea lurida
GGATATTTGACATTCAACGAAAAAAGCAATCGCAGCTACGTTCTAAGGTCGATGCAAGTATCTACAAGCATGGCGGTACACGAACAAATATTTACATTTCCAATGTTTTTCGCCTTTGATATCTCTGTGGAATATAATGATAGTAATTTTCTCATGAATGTGCCGCAGCACATGTAAACAACGCGCGTATGAATACAGATCAGGTGTACATGCTGCCAAATTTTCCTTCAAATATGATAATACAAAAAATAATTCCACTTTTGAAATAAAAATACCTGCTAATTGAACAATCACTAATAAAAACCAAATGATTATAGATGCAAAACCAACCCACAGTCATTAATCGAACTGACGCTATGTACATTGGTTGAATTAACGCTAGATGGCGCGCGAGACTATTTACGTAATCATTATACACGATGATCGGTAAATGTAATGGAGCCGAAACACGAAAGCTGAAAATCCCGACTAGCACAGAAGGCTAACACGTTAAAGTACTGCGGAAGCTACGTAACGTTACATTGTTGATCGTTCTGTCAGGACAGTCTAGAAGCAGGCCCTACTCAGATATAAATTGGCGAAGTTAACTTGTTAAACATAATCATATACAAAGTGGAGTTTAGGGCAACACGGACCTCCGACAAAAGCGAAGGCAGGATCAGGTGCCATGGAGATATGACGTCATTTTGTACTAGCGAGACCAAAATATCAGAGGGAATCAAAAATCTGGTTTTACTTAGACTGAGTATTGACATGGACCGGTTACAAATGTAGTACGAGGTTTTGGCCCACTCCCATAGACAGTATATGTCAACGAGAAACTGTATTTTTACATATCTAATTACATAATCTGTGTAAAAAAACGTGCCATCATTCAATATCTCTTTTTCAGATAATTGTAATTAGTTTCTCTGTTTTTCTCTTACAATCATTATATACAATGTACATTCATACATGTATAAAAACAACATGTCGTTCTTCAGTTTGAATTGATTTTAGATAAAAGAGCGTAAAATTAACTTGCAAGTTGATTAGTTCTCATTCCACAACGATGCGATTTTTGTATGCCTTTCTTTCTTTTTTCCTTTATTCTGACAAATTTTGTTACTTGCTTTTCTACAGTATATATTCATTTTTCCTTATCAACATTACATGTGGACAGACTGATTTCGCAACATGATATAATGTACATACAGATAACGAAACAGACGATATTTTGTTCTTCTATTTGAAATCAATATGGAAGTTAATTAATCCTCAATGTACACCGATACGATGTTGTCTGTCTTTCTTTAGTCGCCTGCTTTTCAATAGTCTTTATTCGTTTAATAGATAATTTTTCCTCCTTTGATAGTTGCAGCTAGAATTAAGGCAAGTGTATCAGATATATTTGTTTTGAAAATAGAACATTGCCATTTCTTTATAACTTTTTTATTTTAAGGTTATTTCTGTATCAAATCGCTCCCGTTTCGTGTAAACCATTCCCCACCATTCATAAAGCGTGGAATTTCCGTCTAACGTCTCTTACAAACCGTTCAGATCATTCAAGAAATGGGCAGATTTTCTTGCAATGCGTTTCGTATAAATCTCGTCCACCGTTCCTTGCAAGAATCGTTTCTTCGTTTTAAATTACATGTACTTTAATTAACTATCATTGATTTGAGAGACGTCCAATGATTACTTGACACTCTCACGGTTACTTAGTTTACCTGATGAAGGCAATGGATTCACGGTGGGTGCGACAGGTCGACAGGGGATACTACCTCCTCCTAGGTACCTGATCCCACCTCTGGTGTGTCCAGGGGTCCGTGTTTGCCCACCTCTTGTTTTGTATTCTATTTGGGACTTACGAGATCGATCCCTGTTCGTTATCTATACATACTCTCTTGTCTCTATACTGCGTTAAAATTGAATCAGTCTAGGCAACTTTTTCGAGAGCCAGATCATTTGTATTGAATACTATTAGCGATATTAGACAAACCTACGCAAGACATCATTTCTGATAAATCAACTGTGCATGCTATTGATGGTAATTAGATTTGCAGGAAGGGACGTAATGCCTGCTCCATTTGATGATCAACAGCATACATTCTCATGGGAATGTGCTACAGTTATTATTCCAGATACTAGCGTTCATTCATACTTTTATGTGACGAAAAATGAACAAAAAACTACAATGATTTGACATTGATCATGACGAATAAAGTGCAAAAGGGATAAAAAAAATCTTTTGCTGTTAAGAGTCACTTCAGAGATACTTTCCACTACCATATTGCAGAAGTGGTGTCAATCAGATTGGATTCCAAAACTCTAAAGAGCTATAGAACACTCAAGTCACGAATTTTTTTTAAGTTGACCTGCATCAAACGTATGATTTCTCCACAAGCTTTATACAACATTTCTTCACGATAATTAAAATCTAGCTTTTTCAGGATAAATTGATAAGTTGCTTTTTCGAACAAAAACGGAGACCGATAAAATATCTAAGTATTCTGGTCATCTGGGAATACAAATCATATTTTGTCAGAAAACCACTCTGAAGTGTGCCCACACGCAGCTCTGAAGAAGATATTAGAGCCATGCTTGGTTCTTATAGATAAATTTATGTAGTCCTGTTGGGACCCATGGTCTTCCACGAAATCTGTTGGATTCCTATGGGCATAATTGTTGCCCCTTATTGGCAGACTGTATTTTATCTTCTACGAAGCAAGAATTTGTTCAGAAACTGGTTTACGGGAAAACAAAAAACTTGCCGTGTCCTTCAACGCTTCACGTATGGTATACTAGAGCGACGTTTATTCAATTAACATCATAGATTCACAATTATGTCCCATTTGATATATCCTGACGGACACTTGAAATAAAGGGACACCACAGAAATCTGAGCAGAGGTGCTTCATATTTGGATTATTTTACTTAATATTGACTCTAATGGCAGAACTGGACACCTACATTATATGATAAACGTGATGACTGCTTTTGACTTTGAAAATTGTCGTAACTTTCCTTTTTTGTGTAAGCAATGTCCACTATCAGCCGTGCTTATGGTGGTGTGTCTCTCCAGTTGATTTCGAATACCGCAAGGGCATGTCATGCGTATGATGATTTTCTTAAAAGCGAGGGCCCACTACAACTCAAAATTGATGTTGCAGGGTTATAACAAATCTCGTTTAAAGTCATCATTCGCAAATTCCTACGGTCGCTATAACTGACCTTGGTTTGCGCTTACAATTATCAACTAAAATCATATGTTGACTGATTTTTCATACCTTTGTTAGACTGTCATTTCATCTAGATTTGACGAACGGGTAACCCCGTTACTTTGTTTTCGACTACGCAGCACAGTTAAGGGTGGCCAATTGGAAAATTCGCTGAAAATATGGCCGATCGAAAAACATCATTTATGTTGATGGATAATCATCTGAACTTCTATTGAAAATTCGATAAATTAATGGAGAAAAGAACAATTAGGACGATATATTTATATTTAGTTGATCACGTGACTCGGCATCAACGTGGTTTGCAACTGACCACCAGTATTGTGATTATCAATAAAGGATTCAATATTACAAGGCATATTGGGATTGAATCCTAACTTTGATTCATGATGTTTTTATAACCTCTGTAGTTTACAGATTACGTTGGCATTCCTTTATCGATTTTGACTTTAATTGTTTAAAAAAATTATTGTATCGTATGTTGAAATTTTCTTACAGTCCATCTGCAAACCTCATTTCAAATAGACAATTTATTTCTAAGATTTCATTAGGAGTGCAACGTTTTCAAAAATAGCTTAATATTTCTTTGGTTTCGTGTTTGAACAAAACACAGTGGTGGTGTATTTGGGGCATGCCCTTGTAATGAATCGGATCTGCATGACCCCCATGACTCAACATATCCCCCTTATAATAAATAAGGCTCAATGCTTTCCTACAGGATCATAGATAATTATTTTAGTGAATTTATAAGGTGGGCATTGTCTCAAATTAATTGTCTTTTACTATTTCCAATATATTGATTTACATCTAAATTAATTTTTTCGTTGACAAAACAATTGATCCCGCCACCTCTAGATCACGAAATGCGTCACACTAGAATCGCGATGACGTCATGAAATAAGTGCAATCGCGATCGATGTTTTGTTTATATTGAAGGGCGTCAGACTACACTCACGACCAACAAAAGCCGTTTAATGTAAGTTTTTGTGTAGTAACTATACTTCCGTGCATTAAATAAACAATAATTATTCAAATTACAGGATATTGCCAGTGTTCCGATATTTTGTTGTTTGTGTGGATGTATATACCGATTCAATTAGATATTAGGCCACGCCCCTTACTTTAGCCTTAATGTGCTGGCGTACAGGCTCACGGCGGGTGTGACCGGTCAGGCAGAGGATGCTTTACTCTCCATGGGCACTGATCTGCCTTCGCTTTCGTCGAGGTCCGTGTTGCCTCTACACTCGATTTTGTATGTGTTTTTTTTTTACTATGGTTGCGTTTGATGTGCTTGATGCTTTGTTGCTTCGCCATTTTATATTTGTAATTTATTGGTTTTTGTCATGTATTAAATACAGCTACAATGACTCATAAAAGTAGCCTAAGAGCCCTCAAACCCTAGAAAACCCCCCGCCCCCTTATTGCCCCTTCAAAGTTAACAAATCTTAAACCCGAGACTTATTTGTGTTTTATTCTATCCTGACTCGGCTATTCGTCACTTACATGAAATTTACCATGATATTATGATCATAATTATACAGTATCATTTTCTACATGATCGTAATAATGTAAACCATTTATTCAACAAAATGGAAAGCAAAATGAGTATGTATCTACGTGCAGACAGGGATGGGCACAATTACTCAAAAAAGTAATCGATTAATAATTGATTACTTGGAGGGTTTTGTGTAAAAATTATTAATCGATTACATGTACATGTATAGTCGTTATATGTAATCGGTTTCAATCAGGCGGAATGGAGGAGTTATAAGCACATTCTGTCGACCGGTCAAACCCGTCGTGAGCCCTATATACATGTATGTTAATTAATTCGTAATCTGATTCAGGGTGTAAAGAATGGCGTAACAATTGGAATAAAACACGTCTGACAGCAATTGATCCACTGATAGGTTGTAGTGACAAACTAGAACGGTATAACGACCATATAATACAATAAAGCTGCCATGGTATAGTGAACACGTGCTTAAACATTTGGTTATCGAGGATGCAAAAACATTTTATTTTGTATTACCTACATTAAGTTAATTTCGTAAAACTCTGAAAACATCGCATTCAATTTCACCTGAGTGTGCGAATCTTCCCTCAGATCTCCTTAAAATTTACAGTGATTTGGGTGAAAAATACCACACGTTGACTGGGCAGATATTGCTAGAGTGATTATAGAGACATTTTAATTGAATTGAAAGTTACTTTGAAGCAGACAAAATCCTAATTAGCTTTCTTCTCCTTGATGTGTTGAATATCGGCTGATGTACAATGCGATTTTAACATCAAACTTATTTTGACAACAGAAAAGAATTGATTTAGTATTGATTCTCACAAAATGCAATAGCAGATTAAAACACACATTCAAATATTGACAAGACCATGAAAAGGCGACGATAATGAACAGCGATCAACCTTGTAAGTCTCAAACAGAATACAAAATAAGAGTTGGGCGAACATGGACCCCTAGATACACCAGAGGTGGGATTGGGTGCCCAGGAGGAGTAGGTATCCCCTGTCGACCGATCACACCCGCCGTGAGCCCATTGTCTTCATCAGGTAAACGGAGTAATCTGTAGTCAAAATTAATGTGTAAAGAAGGGCTAAAACAATTGATTTGAAACACGCCAGACAGTATTTTGATTGAATAGCAGATTGTAATGACAATCTTTAGTACATGTAGGTCAGACATTGTGGTGTTTCACGAACAAGTACATCTTGATCTCTCTTTTTCCCGCCACACAAAATGCCGGAAGATGTCCTCTCCTCATTGATGTTGTCAGTGATTTGACCAAATAAGGAAATCAGATTTAGCGAAGATAGAATGTGCTTTATAAATAGTTTTAATCACATCTAATGTACTAGTAATTCTCTATTCGACAAGTTTGCACTTTATTGATTAAACGTTGACAGAATTGTGTTCTCTATATAACGATATCGATTTACTATGAAAAGTAGATTAAACGAAACCGAAAAACATTTCATTATATAGTTCGCAAATTATATTTGTTATATAACGATATAGATAAAACACTTCAAAGGCACATATATATGGAAGGCCAACACAGTAAAAATACTTTGTAGCTTTGTATTTATTCATTTATTTCCACATTGCATCGTTCGTTCAATGTAAATTTAGAAATGTTAAACGTTTAAATGAAGACATATTAGATGTAATTGACAACTGCAGTACTTTTGTACACACGGTGTGACCTTTTGATCGAGCAAAGCATAAAATGACCATTGACGGTTGCCAAGTGATAATCATGATTCAGTAAATATCCAATCATATGAAAATATATATCATATATGAAATTCCCCTTGCGCTACACGCCCAGTAACACTCAACCATTAAAGGGGGAATGTAGTGCAGTATGAGGATACCGCGAATTGTGACGTCACTCAAACTAAACCAGAACAATACATCCTGTTTTCAATTCAAAAGACAACTGAAAAGAAACAAAATCAACTAACCAAAAAGTAAACATAAATGTATGGTATATTTTTATTTAAAGAAAATCCTATCTTTGCAATTGTTATGTAAATGCATAATCATGTTATTCGATCCGCAGGGATTGAATGAAATTAATCGAACTCATGCGTCAGATTTAAATCCATTTTCTATCCCATTCAATGGAACAAAAGAATATGAATTACCTATACTGGATTCCAAAACTTCACAAGAACCCTTACAAAGATACATTGCTGGATCCAGTAAATGTATACCAAACCCCCATCTTTGCTCTTTACAAATCTATTGGCTTCTTGAAGGTCATGTGCAAGTACATATGCCAGACGTGATGTAAATCAAAAATGGATTTTTAAAAAGTCGACGTGGAAATGTATCCACCCTATTTTCATATATCATGACAAAAAGTAAAATGTTTATATTTTGCCGACAGCCCGCCGTAGTTATTACTCTGACATTTTTTTTAAAATTTGAAAATATGTTTTGAATGCATAGCCATTAAACAATATAATAGCATCCACATTGTGCAAAATCCACCTTCACAAATCTTTGAATATCATGTAATATATCAAGCCCAGAGATGAACCCCTTAGATTTTGGACCAACTCTGAAAATTGGCCATAATATACTAGTCTAATGTAAATCAGAATTCTGTATATTTTCATATATCTCAACTTATTCGATACGCAAGAGCTTGTTCTGCGTATGATCAGTTTTTGAATCGAGGCAGGCTACTTACAAACAAGTTGTTGTTGCAGGGGTTTCAACAGTCACGTTTAAAGGCAGCATTTTGTAAATTCTATGGTCGTTACAACAATTTAGTTTACCAGTATGACCTACCATTGAGTCAAATGCTGTCTGGTGTGTTTTCATAGCCATTGGTTAAGCCGTTTTCTACATACTGATTTAACTACCGATTGGTCCGTGTACCTGATCAAGGCTATGGGCTCACGGCGGGTGTGACCGGTCAACAGGGGATGCTTACTCCTCCTAGGCACCTGATCCCACCTCTGTTGTGTCCAAGGGTACCGTGTTGGCCCAACTCTTGTTTTTGCTTTATATTTGGGACTTACGAGATTGATCTTGTTCGTTATCTTTGCCTTTACATCTTATAAAAAAATAAGAAAATCTGTGTTCACTGCTCGAAAGTCGGCTGGAGAATGACCACCTGAGACACACAATCGAATGCACTGTACCGCACGAAATCTCATTGGCTGAAATTATCTGCCCTTCACTGACACACATCACATGACTAAAAACCCATTTATACAATATTTTTCTGCCATACCTGGATACGCGAAAAAAAAAAAAAGTAATTAACAAATTCCAGCAAATGTCCAATCACAAAACATTTCTCAAATCAACGATATCAAAACGTATGACGTTTAAACGCTTTGCACGATAAATCAAAGACTTAACTTTTTGACATTATAGAAAAATTGCTTCTTCAAAAATAAGACATGAAAATATTCATATCTAGAGAACAGTCATTCAAAAAATTTCCTTTTAAATTTCACTCTGATTCTGTGCACAAGAACTCTGATATTAAAACAATGCTGGAGTTCCTCATTGACAATATCTTCGTGGTATTTGGTGATCAGGTCTTCAAAAAGTCTATTGAAATTCCAATAGGCATACATTGTGCTCCTTTGTTAGCTGGCCTGTATTCATATTCTTTCAAGGCAGAATTTATTCATCAACTTATACAGGAGAGGAAAAAATGTCTAGCTATACATGTGGTCTTTAATTCGACATTTAGATATATCAACGACGTTTTATCTATTGATAATTATTTTCTTTAATTTGTTGATACGATGTATCACTGTTCGTTATCTTTGCCTTTACATCCCAATAAACTTGAAGTAAAATACACCAAAATGTCTTCCATATCTGTTTCATACTTTGATATTTTATAGAACATAGACACTAACAGCAAACTCAAAACTCAACTGTAAGTCCAAATTACTATAGAACACAGGTTTGGACTATACATGTATATAGCTAATTCTATTTTTTGTCTGTTTAAATATATCAGAAAAGTTAGAAATTTGATAACGTATTCCTGGTCCATCTCTGTGCTCTATGTAAAATTTGGGCTGTTTATCACAAAAATGGTGATTTTAGGCACTTTCTTGTAATTCATGATGCTTGGGGCAGTAGACACACCGATGTAAAAATTTTTATCACCCTGATAAACTATTACACAGGACTATCATTTGTTCAGAAAATAATTTGTTGAAACTTCACTTTAATTTTGACCTTTACACAGCTGTTAGGGCTGATTTTCATCCTTCGTGGGCCTACTCCTTTACTGGGTATTGAGATTTTTGAAACTATTTCTAAAAATTGCACGGTGTTAATGAAAGATGCTCACTTAGTAGCGACTTACTGCCACTAACACAGAGTTTTAATGTACTGCAGATGGCATTAAGTGTGTTACCGAGGAGTATGCTTTCCAACGTCTACCAGAAAAGGACAACAAAATACTAGTTACTGGAGACTTAAGTCCGCCAAAAGACGTGCAAAGTCTACTGGATTGTGCTTCTCAATGTTCCAATCTACAATGCATAGTGTTCTTCTACAATAGCAGGTCACGTGCTTGTCATCATTTACAGCGACATCTGACGGACAGCGACACTTTTACCACCAGCATCGACACACGAGTATACAGTAAGATCTAAAACGGCTACTACATTTTGTTGAATCATTCTGCACCGCGATAAGAGATTACATGCATGTTTTACAATATATGATATAGAGGATATTCAATGTTTTGTGGTTGGGGACAAGTGAGACAGGATTGTTTATATATTTTAAAAATTCTGGCCGGGGTGGGAATGGGGGTAGTATTCATATCTAAGGTGTTTGTGGCTAACATTCATGTTTCTTTGAGATACATGTCTTGAATATCAGTAATTGAAATAATTCCAATATACTTTCTTAAAGTGTCGGATCTAAAACAGTTACGAAGCCGATTAGATACTGAGAGGCCACGACACTGTTAGTCGTATCAACCTTAAATTTTCGACGCAACCGGCGTTTTTATCAAGGGACACAATTCACATACTAGTAAGCAACACACCTTATTCACTAAGAAATAGTGGAATGATATACTCGAACTGATAGACTAGATTGAGAATAAAATGGTCAAGCTCCTGTGAAGTCATCGTTCTAGTCTACAGATGATAGTGTAGAGATTCGTACCAATCATCGGGATGAGAATAATTCAAGTCTCTCAAACAAAACATCACTAAACCAAAATAGTCATCATTCTAGATGTATTTTCGGGCCTTTGATTAGACCGGAAGTGATCGAAAGGATCAAGGGAATGATGGACCCTACAAAATAGTGTAAAGGTCAAGTGAGTCCAATGACCTTGACGTGTGACTACGAACAAAAAACTGGTTTAGCTTTAAAACTGGGAATGAGAGCAACATAAGATTCTAAGAGATGATGGAGATAACGGTAAGGGACTTCAGTGGTTTTTACCTTTGATCTTGGAACATAAAATTGCTATTACTTCAGAACCAGGCCTGATAGAGACATGGGATGATCTGATCAGAAGAAATGATGAAAGAATCTACAAATTGGTATCAAGGTCAGGTGACTCCAGTGACCTTGACCCAGAGACTTTAAAGACGGAATAGATAGAGACATTGTATCTATAGAAATGATAAGAGGGTGATAGGACTTGTACCAAGGTCAAACTATTGCAGGGCCTTGACCTCTTACTTTGGAATACAAAATTCTTATAGCTTAAGAGCCAGCTTAGATAGAGAGATGTGTGTTCAGAAATGATGAATGGATAAAGGGTTGTGAAAATGTGTATCAATTGACTCCAGTGATCTTGACATTTGACCTTGAACATATACTTGTATAACTTTCAGATATGATAAAAGATTGTTGTGACCTACAAACTAGGATCTCCACTGACCTTGACCTTTATCATATATAGTTGTATTTGTTTAAAACCAGTACTGATGGAGACACGAAATCCTTGTTTGTGTTTGGGAGGAAAATAGTAGTACTCAGAAAACGACCACTTTTATACAGCAAGTACTTTGTCTGGGAGACTTTATTATTGGCATATTATATTCTATTTTGTTTTGCCTAATTTTGAATAAATATATCTATTCTCAATTTTTAATCCTGCTCCAATGCATGGTGTAAAAATTCTCTACACTATCATCTATAGAAATGTATCTATGATGAAACAGAAACTCAACCATTTTTATTATCACTTTAGTACATGTGTGTGTGTGTGTGTGTGTAATAATACAACTTTACATATCTTTGTACATATAATATGCTGTAAATATCCTGGAATTGTGTAGGGTTCAGGATGAAGAATAATCACATCTGCAATGCAT
>CAJDSM010101726.1:0-14724 GCA_903981925.1 Ostrea lurida
ATACCACAAAGTAATTACCGCTTGTTCAAATGATTTTTCTCTCTCTCTCCCTCTCTCTCTCTCTCTTTTGTATATAAAAAAAAAAAAATTAGGGTCGGCGAGAGTTGATAGGTAGGGTCAGGAAACTCGAACCAAACAATTTTTTTTAGGCCTTAGCCATTTGATCCGTCTATTCTTTGATCGCGGGAAATATTACGCTAAATAATGTAAACAGTGCATGTGTGAACGTCATACACGCCGTCATTGTTTTGAAAATGCAAAGTATGACGTGTGTTCAAGATGAAAGTACCCGAGGAGTGATGATAAGATTGAAAAATTATGGATTACATTTGTTTGTTTTTTGGGCGTTTTTTTACGGATTTTACCTATCATCTCGGATACCGTGAACTTGGGTAGACGAGATTCAAAATGGAGAAATACATGTTCACGTGGTTGTATTCGAATTTTACCAAGTTTCGAGTTCCATAGATATGGTTTAATTTTTCGTTAGTTTTTCTATATTTTCCTTTTATACATGTATATACGTGTTACCTATAGGGAGAGCTTCGCTCTCACGGCCCTACGGGCCGTGAGAGGGCTTCGCCCTCTAATACCCAAGTATTTAATTAATTTTTTCTTGAAAATAAAAACATCAAATTGTCAACAGTTTTATACATTTTCAACCTAAACAGTTCATATTATACATATTTTAAAACCCTGTAAGTAGTTCTTGTAATAAAAATACATAACCCTATATTCAATTTCTGGTGTTGCGGTCCACCTTAATGTTTGTAGTAAGCCAAAACATCCTAGCTACCAAAAAGTTTAGTCTATGTTTCATGATTTTCTTGATTTCCTATTGACTGTAGTTGATCCTTGAAGCTGTTTTCATGCAAAATAATCTAGAATGGTGCAGATTACGCTTTATAATCCGCGAAACTGCAACAAGTTTGATTATACCGTGTAATGTAGGTCAAAATTAGCTTTATTCCATAATTTTATGCAGCAAGACACACTGTATGTCTCTGTTTGTACAAAAAAAGTAAACCAACACTGAGAAATGCACCGCGCAATTATTCACTTAGCAACAGACGAACAAGGAATCTGCCGAGAATTCTTTGATCAAATTTGAAAACGCAAGGTGTAGTTTGCAGTGAATCTTGCATAACAGAAGATATATATGTAGTCCTACTGTTACTTAAAGAGGTTCAAGGCTGAAATTTACAGTGAAGTCAAATTTTTGGGAAGTGTATTTTTGATTTCTACATTGAAGAGGAATCGAGAAATTAAAAAGAAGTGCTTGTTTTCGAGCTACAGTCTTTTAGAATGACCTTTTTGCACTTAAAATTTATTCAAGATTTATTCATTTAAACTTCATTCGTCTGTTGGTGTAAACAAATCATGAGGAATACAAATCACCCATTACATGAAATAGATCTACATAATACTCATTACTGTCTTCTTACAATACATATATATAAAAAAAGATTTTAAAATATTTGTAATGAATATAAATAATGACTTTTCTGCATTTGATATACGGAAAAACTCATAATATCGAATTTCAGAGTTTAAAAAACATATTAGTAGTGGATGTCAATTTCTAAAAATTCACATAGCATTCAAAGTCTTGTCTTCAAATCTAAAATGAAACTTTAATAAGAAGAGGATTTCGATCAAATTTTTAAATTATTGGCCAAAATATTGATTTTCTGCACAGAATTTGGAGTAAATTGATTTAAACTTTTTTAAAAAGAATATGGGTATTCCGTTTCGAAAGATACCTCAATAAAATTAATAAATAATTTGAACTAATTTCAAGTCTCGGATACTCGTATAATATATTTTAAAACTGTGATATACGAATAGGGGTATACAAATAGAAGGTATATTGCATGAAATAGAAACTGTAAAATCATGCATATTTACATGTAGGACTCTTTGATTAGTCAATCATTCCACTTCAAAATATAGTCCCTGCCAAACCCTTTGGAAAAAAATTCATCTGTACAGGGTTCAGTTGTAGATGTGTAATATGCTTGCAACAATGGGGTCAGTAAATACATATACTTGGTTATAGCGTCCAGCGCAGTTGTACTCGAAAGCTCAGGCGACAACTTGGCTTTTGAGACTTCCGGTGACGTCAGAAGGGTGGTTGGTGATCGTGATCAGCTCCCGAAAAAAAGTTGTTTAAAACCTGCAAAAACTCGCAAGTATTCAATTTCTTCCAAAATTGCTAAATTTGACTGTCATAGCAACATGGGAATCGGGAAAATGAAAAGTTTGGTGAATTTTAAACGATTTATTCAAGCGTCTGGTTGTGTGACCAGTGGACAGTTTTCATGGCATTGACAGTTTAAAATCACTTGTGTATTCGTATTCATTCTTTCGATGTACTACTGCATGCTTGTGACTTTTGATCATGACTGATTCTACAGTTTCCAGCATTGTATCGGAGAGTCTTTCTATTGTTTATGATAATACTGAAAGTAATACTGACGGTACCAAGTCTCAGGAAATTTCGCTTGAAAAAATTCATGATCTGCTTTTGAGAATAGATTCCAGACTTACAAACATAGAATCAAATAATAATATAATAATGTTATATTTGAACCCTGACTACTCTTTTGGCATAGTACACGCAAAGTGTAACATTATTATTATTATTATTATTATTATTATTATTATGCTGAGTGTCCATAATGTGCATTAAAATCACCACCACTTTGAGTTGTATGGCGAAGTCCAGTTTTGAGTATTTTAAAACATTGACAGGATGGCCTCTGTCTCTCATAGAATCGCCATGCAGTTTTATACTGAAATTCATCGCATGTTTAGTTTTCTTTGACATTAGATGTTGGTCCCTAAATAAAGCTGGTTCGTCAGTCCCGAAACGATTATAAAGGCTAGATCTACTGTTTAATTTTTACAGCTGATTCAGACGAATGACATCACATTGACGTCACCAACGTTTCTAATGACGTTGGATGCTTACCAATCAATAATTCCAATGTCCTTTATTACGATGGTTTTGATTGGATAAAATTAAATCGAAAACGAGAATTTACACATCCGAAAAACTGACGTCACAATACGCGCATGAAAACAACAACGCAACGCACGAACTATTCAAATTTTTAAAATTGTTCATCATTACAGTGAAAAAATTGGAATTATAAGAATTAAACATTCTTTTTAAAGAATGTATCGATGGTGGTAAACTCTGGACATTTACTCACAAACTTAACACAAGAGGCCCATGGGCCACATCGGCCTCATCCTGAGTGACCTTGGCCCTCACATTTAATATATCAGGAAGCTTTAAGGTAAATGGTTGGCTTTTGGTTCTTGAGAAGATTTTAATTTATATATTCAAATCGTAAAACATTTGATCCACAATGTGGCCCATCGTACCCCTAGGGGTCATGATTTGAATAAACTTAAATCTCCACTATATCAGGAGGAGCTTCCATATAAATCTAGCTTTCCTGCGCCATGGTTCTTGAGAAGAAGATTTTTAAAGATTTTCCCCATATATTCATATAAGTTAAAACTTTGATCTCCTATTTGTGGCCCATCGTACCCTCAGGGGTCATTGATTTGAACAAATTGAATCTCCTCGTATATCAGTAAAAGCTTCCATATAAATTTCAGCTTTCCTGGCCCAGTGGTTCTTGAGAAGAACATTTTTAAAAGATTTTCCTATATACATATGAAATTTGATCCCCAATTGTGGCCCCATCGTTACCCCAGGGGTCAGATTTGAACCAACTTGAAGCTCCACTATTCAGGAAGCTTCCATATAAATCTCAGCTTTCCTCGGCACAGTGGTTCTTGAGAAGAAGATTTTTTAAAGGATTTTCCCTAGTATAATCATATGTAACAACATTTGATCCCCAATTTTGGCCCCATCGTACCCCCAGGGGTCATTGATTTTGAACAAACGTGAATCTCCACTATATCAGAAGCTTCCATATAAATCTCACTTTCCTGGCCCAGTGGGTCTTAGAAGAAGATTTTTAAAGATGTTTCCTATATATATCATATGGTAAAATAACTTTGATCCCCAATTGTGGCCCCATCGTATCCCCGGGGGTCATGATTTGAACAAACGTGAATCTCCACTATATCAGGAAGTACCATATAAAATCTCAGATTTCCTGGCCAGTGTACTTGAGAAGAAGATTTTTTAAGAGGTTTTCCTATATAATCATATGGTAAAACTTTGATCCCCTATTGTGGCCCCAATCGTACCCCAGGGGTCATGATTTGAACAAACTTGAATCTCCACTATATCAGGAAGCTTCCATATAAATCTAGCTTTCCTGGCCCAGTGGTTCTTGAGAAGAAGATTTTTAAAGATTTTCCCTATATAATCATATATAAAACTTTGATCTCCCAATTGTGGCCCCATCGTACCCCCAGGGGTCATGATTGAACAAACTTAGAATCTCCTCTATATTCAGGAAGCTTCCATATAAATCTCAGCTTTCCTGGCCCAGTGGTTCTTGAGAAAGATTTTTAAAGATGTTTTCTTTATATATCATATGTAAAATTTGATCCCCAATGTGACCCCATCGTACTCCGGGGGTCATGATTTGAACAAATTTGAATTCTCCACATATATCAGGAAGCTTCCACATAAATCTGCAGCTTTCCTGGGCCCAGTGGTTCTGTGAGAGAGAAGATTTTAAAGATTTTCCCTATATACATGTAATCATATGTAAAGACTTTGATCCCCTATTGTAGGCCCCATCGTACCCCCGGGGTCATGATTTGAACAAACTTTGAATCTCCACTATATCAGGAAGCTTCCATATTAAATTTCAGCTTTCCTGGCACAGGGTTCTTGAGAGAAGATTTTTTTTTTTAAATGACACCACCTAGTTTATTGCATTTTCGTGATTATCTCCCCTTTGAAGGGGGCCTGTCCTCATTTGAACAAACTGTAAGCCCCTTTACCCAAGGATGATGTGTACCACGTTTGGTTGAATTTGCCAGCGGTTCTTGAGAGAAGTCGAAAATGTGTAAAGTTAACGGACAGACGGACAGACAGACGGACGACAGACGACGGACAAAAGGCGATCAGATAGCTCACTCTGAACCTTCGGTTTCAGGTGAGCTAATAAAAGTGTGTCGTCACTTTTATTCATTTGTGAGTAAAATGTCCAGAGTTTACACATCGATAATTCTTCAAAAAGAATGTGTTTTAATCCTATAATATTGGGAACTTTTTACGGCGATCTTAGGCCTATCTATTGTTTAATCGACAGAATGCTTTATAATTTACCAGCATTATCAATAAAAAGTTGGATTTAAACTCTTAAAAACGGATTTATAACGAGGCCAATGTTAAACTATATAATAAAATTAACAATGTCATGACATGCGGCCACGATAAGTTCAGTCCTTCCGTGCAACCGCTGGGGACTTCCAATCGCGGCGTCGTTGAGTTCGGATCAACCGCGTACTGGCTCGGTAACACAAATTTTATTTCTTCACGTTAATTTCGGCATATACCATAATACGTTTTCGACATAGTGTACTATTTTCGGAACAGTGGCACATTGCTCGCTTATAAAATTCATAGAACACTATGGGAAAATGGTGCAATAGTGATTATATAGGGAGATGCTAACAGGAAAGCATAATAATTTATCATTTTGGAAAAGACTAAGCGTGATTTGAAAAACAGAGACAAACTCATTATCGAAAGTAATGACCAAAGAATCTGGGCGACACAAGGCGGGGCAAATCCCCCGTCTTAGACACAGGATATCTAAAATTTCAAAAGAAAAAATTCGGTTTCTATGTATGAAAAATGAGTAGCTCGGTGATCTGCAACTACACCAACATTAGATTCTTATATTCTAAAATTAAGTGAGGTTTGATTAATAGATGGTGTTAAACATGGATCAATACCGCAGTTTGTGAATGAAAAATAGGTGTAAAATAGCCATAAACATTGAGTTTTGAATATGAGTGGGTCTAAGTCCCATTCTAAAGAACAGGTTTAATATAGTGTAAAACCTATGTATATTCCTATTTCATGTTTTAAAAAAATGGAGACTGGACCCATTATATACAAAAAAACACACTTTTAAAGAAAAAACTTTAGCAATTTTACTTGCCTTTTTAGAAGTTGCAGAGGATTTAAACCCTGCCGAATATATATAAATCACGGTAGCGAAAGTGGTTAGGCGTGTATGTTTTTGTGTTGTACTGATCTGAGGAGTGTTGTTCGAAATCCTGCAAAATCCTTATTTAAATATGTTATTTCATTTAACATTAAATAACATTCATAATTTGTTTTTCCTCAGGCGGCGGTCAATAGATTTTGTAGAATTGTTTTCATCAGATGTACATTTGCCAAGTCAAAATTAGGGCTTTAGAATAAACCAAAACAGAATGGCCAGTCCCCCATCGTCTGATTAGTCAGTCCGCGGCACTGACTATTTTGTCATGTGAGTTAAACTTTCCCATGCGCATGCGTAGATTGATATCGCTGGGTAAAATCATTCTGTTATATATAAAAGGTCACGTCATCAAGGTGTAACACCGCGGGTACACGTGTTACAGGAAAATCAATAAACGCCGGTGCGCTATATTAAGTAGATGTGTAACGGCTTGGCTACAGCTATGTGAGACTTCCACATAGATTCTATAATCGGGTACATCTTTTTAGCATTTAGATTATTTTAAGGGTCTGTATGCAAAGTATCTCGTAAAAGACTGTTAAAAGATGTTTTACAATCAATAGACCAATACATTTACACGAGGAAATTAAACATAAAAGTCGCGTTCATCAAGGTAACACCGGGGTACACGTGTTTACAGAAAATCAATAAACGCGGTGCGCTCTATATTATGTAATTAGATGTGTAACGGCTTGGCGTACAATCCACATAGATATCTTTAATCGGGTTACATCTTTTTAGCATTAGATTATTTTAAGGGTCTGTATGCAAAGTATCTCGTAAAAAGACTTTATAAAAGATTGTTTTCAACTCAAAGACCAATACATTTACTACGAGGAAATTATATACTCTTTCACAAATATTTAATGATTGATATTTTCATGTTTTCAAACGTGGTTTATAATGCCCCTCCCCTCCACTTTAGTGGGGAGGACATATGTTTTTGGCCTGTCTGTGGGTCCGTTCACACAATGTTTGTCAGCGCACATACACAAACATCCTCTTTATAACAGTAGGGAAAAAATTGAACGCAGAAATGAGTAAATTGTATTCAAATCCACCGTAATGAAGCGTTAATGGATTCATTAAGAAATAGTCTGAAAACATTTCTTAGGTTTAATCACACAATTTCAGAAACATAGCAGTTAGTTAGTGCGTTCTAGACAGTGACTATACACTTTCTGCGATTTTTCTTTAAGTGGTGCCCCCCCCCCTTCAAAATCAGTTCCTACGCCTCTGTATATACCATTTAACATAAATAATCAACACTTTTCAAAATTACTACCACCTTGTAACTGCTCGATGCTTTCATTTCAATTCTTTATATTATTTTTATTTTATTATTTAAAGAGAAATTATGTAATTAAATAAATAAAATAAAATAAAAAAACCCACTAAGCACCATCCCTCTTAAATAAGATAATCTACTGCACTGAACTCTCTACGCTTTTTTCAAAAGCTTAATTTTGTGTGTTTGTTTTGTAAAAAAGCAGTTAAAGGGCAAAACAAAACGTAAGTTAAGCACGGGGATTGCAGTAGAAAAATGCCAATAATATGTGATATCTGTTGAATATCAGAATTACAGAGCGGTTCGAAAGAAAAGTCATTACTAGAGCTTTCTATCATTTCGGGAAGTAGCGGGACATGTGCTCTTTGTTAGGTCTGTTGGTCACAAAAAAACTACATTCCTCCATTCAAGTGAATAAAAATTATATTTCATATCAGAAGATTGAATGACAATAACCTCATATACATACCTCGAATACTTTTGTCATCAAACACACGCTCTTGTCAGGATATACACTTTAGTGACTAAACTGCTTATCACATTACAACGTTGGGTATTCTTCGTTGTTCGTTCCTTTTTTTAAAGAATCCAGGTATAGGGCAAGCGGCCGGTGATGGTAAATGTATTACCTTGTGCGCCCTGTTTCTTTGGATATTAAAGTTACTTCGTTTTGAGAGAGAAATGCACCAAATGCAAAAAACGTCAATTCGTAAAATATATAAAAAAAAAAAAAAGAAAATAATCAAATAACTTATTTGTTATATTTGGCTTAACTTTTTTTAAACGTTTAAACGCAAAATAGTTCTCTAACAAAAGTTTAAAAATTAAAACTTATAAGTTCAAAAATTTGATTACTTTCTTTTTTAATATTTTACTAAGTAAGGAACACTCACAAGTAGTGTTTTTCCATTCTTTCAATGTTTTTACAAAAATCTTGTAAAACGGGACTTGACAGGTGTAAGGGAGAGAAAGGACCGACAACTCTGTGCAAGAGAATGGGTAATTACCCTGCACAATAAATATGTAAGCAATGTTCACAGAGTTAATCGATATGACGTGACGTCATCTGCTATGCTTTGAAACCTATATGTAGGCAGGTCAAGCAATCAATTCATTTTGTACATATGTAACGAAACCGCAAATGTAGCAAGTGGTTGATATACATGTAGCATCATTTCGCACATGCTATCGTTTCAGTATCAGAAATGCTAACTTTTACCACCAATGTTTCTGATGGTTTTCTATTTTATGGAAGGTCTACATCTTAACGGTGCTACGGTGGTAAATATTAATTTTAAAAAGGCTCTTTTTTGATTGTCGAGGGAGTTTGTCCCGTTCCAAGTTACAATGTACAATGTAATGAATGTTCCTCCATCCGTTTAAGATATTGCATGTTGCAAGTAAAATGATATTTAACAAGGATAATAACTCTTGATGGACACTGAATACTTTTCTCTTTTTTGCTAACATCTTTTTGTCTTTTAATTAATGCCGGTTAAGAGAGAGAGAGAGAGAGAGAGAGAGAGAGAGAGAGAGAGAGAGAGAGAGAGAGAGAGAGAGAGAGGTCTTTACTTTATTAGACATCAGTGTAGTTTTCAAATCTGAATTGATATTTTTTTAATCGATTACGATATATGATATAATCTACTTACATGTACAGTATACCCATCCGTGCATGCATGGAATACTGCTTACCTAGTCGGATTAAAAATCTTTGGGGAAAAAAGTATAACTCACTACATGCAATAATGCAACTGTCCATTTTTCCTTATTTGCATTTCTCGGGATGGTCAGAACTCGACCAAAGAAAGCGAGCTGCATGGCCATAAGAGGTATTCCTGTCAATTACATAACACGATTTCTTATGTCCGAACCATAAGTTTCAATGTACCAGTTTTTTCTTGCAATCATTAGAGAGGTTGTGATTTTAAACTTGTACGGGTACGTGTACGTATGCAATACTTACACGTACCCGTTTGTATTTGTTGAGATTTTCAAGACGCGTAAAATAAATCTAGTTTCCAACTATTCATTCTTGTAACGTCAGTTTGACTTCAGTTAATGGATAACATGTTCAAACTGCGTGAAATGAAAAAAGAAATCCTATATAGGCCTAATGTTTAAAAGGCAAAATTGTTTTACAACAATCAGCTAGTATTTATCGTAAATAGTATGATGCTTGTATTGAGCTACAGGCTTTTAAACATACCTTTGCACTTAAAATTAATGAAGATTATGTCATTTATAAACTTAGTTTTGTCTGTTCTGTGAAAACAATACAAATCAATCCATTACATAGAATAGACACATTAATCATGTCTTCTACATTACAATATAAAAAAAGTTCAATAACTATTAATGAAATTAAATAATGACCTTTTGCACTTTGATGTTCGGAAAAATCATATTAATCGAATTCAAAAGTTTAAAAAGCCTATTGGGACTAATAAGTCAATTTTTAAAATTTCACGTAATTTTCAAAGTCTTGTCTTAAAATTATAAAATGGAATTAAAAAAAGTGGGTTGGTAAGGGTCGATTTTTTTCCAATATCTCTAAAATAGAATTTGTTAACAAGATCATGTAAATTAATTTCGACTTTTTTGAAGATTGTCGTGTGCTGTGTTGGAATAAGACATTTGCAACTCAAATAATTATAATTACATTGTTTTACCTATTCCAAGTCTCAGTACTATCATATATTATATATATACTATATATATACCTTGTAAGGCATAAAAATAGAAGTTTTTATTGGATTAAATAGAAACAGTAAAATCATTTGTCATATATATTCTCTAATTAATCAATCCTCCGCCACAAAAAATTTCTCTCTACCTATTATTTACCCTTTCAAAATTTTAATTGAAAAGCACAAAAATTAATGCTATATTATATACTATATTTAAGGTTCAGTAAATAGATGGTAATATTTTATCTCTCTTTGGATTAGTATATATCTCAGTGTAATTATATTCTATATTATAGATCACTCGCCTATATCTCAAAAGCCTTCAGGAGCCAATTACCACACCGCCATACAGGTCACAACGCATCATATTAAGGACGAAAGTCGAAAATTTGTAAATAAGTATGGTCTCTTATACATTGTAACCCACCAAGGCCGGCAGTAGGCTTACAGATCTAGATGAAATACGTTAAGGCTGAATATTTACATTTACTTTTAATCCCCTAATTAAAAATAGCATTAGAATCTAATTTGAGGATATGTGCTTATAACTGCAAAGTACCGAATCACCAAAGTTGGTTGATGAACAAGAACTTACATCCACCCAGGGTTTAAATATGTAAATGTAAGTGTTTATAGTGAAATGTATAAAAACTGTTGAACAATTCAGTTTTTATTTTCAAGAAAATAATTAATAAAGATCTTGGGTGATTAACTTTTTTTAATTTGCATCTTCCTTGCGTGTACGATATGCCATCATGTAGTGCGTTATAATTCATAATTTGTATCTTTTGCGTGTACATTATTCGTGACGTAAACAATTACTTACCTTAATGGCTTTCCCTGAAGCCGCTACTTCCCCAAAAGGATTGAGCGGGAAGAACCCCATATGTACACAATAAAAAAACAACGAATACATTTCTAGAATTGTAAATATAAGCAAAAATTATGATTTTGAGAAGATGTAGTCTCCTAACTGCAACGGTGTGTGCATGCAAAACAAATGGTCAAACGCGCTTAACGCGCGTATCAATTTGTATGCACACACCTTGCGAGTTATGGACTACAGTCTTTCAGATAAAGTCAATATATTCATTGCTTAATTTACAATGCCAAAAGCATTTAGCAGATATCTTTTCTTCATAATACCAAGATTATGTCTGAAACGTACGACCAAGTGCAATCAAGCTAAAGAGAATATCCAAATTCTGGAAGTTAAGCAACATCAGTAAATTATTTTTGGTGTTACATTTTGTGAAGAACAAGACACCTGTTAAAAAAATTGCTAGATACGTCGGATTGTGAGTGATCCAACCCGCTTGCCACAAAGCGGTCAGATTGACTTATGAAGTGGTGTTGATAAGCAGCAGTTAATAGCATCGGTTAGGGCATAACAGCGTAGGGTAGGAAACTTGACGTGACAAATTCCAGACTCGGCTATCTACCCATTCATAGATAGTCTCTCGTACAGTTATACGCAAGAAAAAGTAAAGTTGATAACCACAGACATTAAATGCATTTCATTTGATAAATGTCAAAATCAATAACAAAACCTATTTAAAAAGTGTTGATTAACTGAAAGTACACAGCGGTTCAAAGGCCACTTGATTAAGTCATGCTATTCCCATTAAGCAAACTGTCTCACACAACTGTACCTTAATGAAATATTAGAGAGGTTGAGATTTCAAACGTGTACAGTACGTGTAAGGTATTAGGGATCAGCCTAATATTACTCGGTATACGTCATCACTTTTGGCGCATGGACAGCGGTTTCTACACGTTTCATAACTTGTAGAGCGGCTCTACAACTAATACTTCTTATTCACACCGCGGCCATCTTAAATCCAAACGAGCTTGGTGAGCAATGGCAAAGGCGCTAACGTTTCGATGGTGGAGTCGGAATGAAAACGTACCATACTAACCCTGACAGTAGCTAGCTGCCTATTATGCCGTGCTTAAGGCACGTGTCTATACATAATTTTACCAAAAAAAAAATTAAATAAAATTCATATCGCTAGGACTGTAATTGAAAGGGGGGAGCAAATACTTCTAAGTTATGTGACAAGCAAAGAAATAAAACGGGAATTAGAACACGAAAGGGTCGCAAAACTTCTAAAGGCACTGAAGTGATGTGGTAAACTTCTAAAAAACCACTGAAAGGGCGTGGGGGGGGGGCACTTCTATACAGATCACTGAACGTGGGCTGGGGGGGGGGGCCAAACTTCTATATTATACATGCCGCAATTAATACTATTGTAAACATGTATTTTACATAATTTGATATTTTTTGATGGCTAACTCCTTCAGCATGTCAAATGCAACTCATCGAAATTTCTCGTTTTATCCTTGTTATAAATGGATATTTTGGACACTATGTATCAGTGACTCCTCATGTGGGCCCCAAATGTGAATAAATATTCATTCTATATTATGTGACGATTACCAGAGATTTTCCTTATTAAAATCACTGATCTAAACAAACATTCAACCCAAATGATGGCAATGTCAATCACTTCCCATAGACCTATAGGACCTCTTACTTTAACTTAGACACTTGGAGCCATTCCAAAGAAAATCCGGCAGAAATCATTCACAACTCACAAGCCAAGAGTAAAGCACCTGACTTCATATAGCCACAGCATGTTGTAATAAAGAAATAATAACAACATTTCATTTAATAGAATAATTTGATATAATCAGTGGCGATCCAGGATGTTTCGAAAAGGGGGGGGTCCGTTGAAAAAGGAGGCCAATAAGACTTAGAGTCTGGAGGAAGGCCAAAGCTGGGTCTAGTGGCGAAGCCTCCCGGAAGCTCTCGGTTTGGAGCTTTAAATTACAAGTGTAGAGGTAATTACTAATACTATTACATAATAATAAAGGTTGGTCCTACCCTCTAAATCCCGCAACTGGTAATAATCAAAACTTTCCATGAATTTTCGCATCAACATCAATATGGCCTAACCCTTTCCAATTAATCAACTTTTTAAAAATTGAAAGGGGTGGGGGGGGGTGATTTTCGACTATACCTGCTTTTTCAATCCCCGTCATTTTTCAATATTTGATTAGCTGAAAAAAATATATAAAAAATCTTCTAGAAAGACTATTCTTAATTGTGGTGGGGTTTTTTTTTGGCCCGGTCTATTAACCCAACATTTTATTAAACGAAACCCAAACTGATTCGGTAGTCACATGTGCCTAGATTTAAGTTCCCATTGCTAAAGCACGAAAATCTGGCTTTCGCGATAGGCCAGGTTGTTCTATAAACTTTATAATTTATAAACAACACCTGTTTGCTTCGCCTGACTCCCCTTGACCCTCCCCCCCCCCCCCTCCGCCGTAATATTGTATTCGCCACTGCATGCTTGGCGCAACGATTATCGTGGGGAATGGGCCAACAAAAAGGCAAAGATATCCTAGAGGCAACCAGACGAAGGATACAGCTAGCTGGATTTTGATCGATAGTGATTACATGACATGTACGTCCATGATATAGAAGGGTAACGAAGAGAACACACTAGACCTAGTCTAGACTGCAAACTGTAGCCTCTTTGAAAAAAATATTGACGGGACAGATCATCTTCCCAATATTTTTCAGAGAGCTACAGTTCTCGCTAGGCCTAGTCCATTCACCGTTTATATAAAATCATAACAATGTTTACATTAGCCAACACATTGATATTGTAGTTTATAGGTAGATCACTATAAAGCAATATGTTTTTGCTTTTAATCTCACAAATAACAGCATAAATTCGTTCACGATTAATTTAGAATATTAAACGTAATAATAATAAATGATTGAATTGAAAATACTGCTAGAGAACCTATCGATGAATTTCCTCTGTAGCAACAAAACTAACCATTAAATATATTCAGCGTATACACTTCCATGTTTTATTATTATTTTTTAACTTTTATCAGAAATTATTATATGTTTCCAATCATCTGATGCAACAGTTCTGTGGTTATTCCATGATGCTTCACCCCCCCCCCCTTTTTTTTTTTGTCGCACATGTATACACAATTTTCGTTCAATTTTGTTATGAAATATTTATATTTCAGTTTCACTTTTGATTAATTTTACAAGAAGTTTTTTAGTTCTGCAATAGCCAATGTTAGAGCTGAAACATTACCAATAGCCCAATAAGCTTGTAGATTATTCAGGGGTATAAGGAATTAAGTTTTTCCCCCTAAATCCCTTAATATTTAGATTTTATAAAGGAAACACACAAGTTACTAAACTGATAAAGAATCATTAATGAAGCAGGGGATTTTGCTTTTTATAATACACCCGACATGTTAAATCAATATGAGTGAGAAATTTATTATGAAATAAAAATTATTAATCTATAGAATAGATAAGATATTATGTAAAACATTTATTGCAGCTTAAACTTCTCAAAAGATAGCAAGTCAAAAAGCTTGGGGGATGTCATTCGTACACCTGGAACACACGATGCAGTGCTAGTGCAAAGAGCGTCGTCTCCATTACTCTTTACTTGCACTACCAAGCTCTTTTAAATCGAAAGTCAAGAAAGCGTGAATATAAGTGTATAAACAAGACTTGTAGCTGTAC